>LDKF01001192.1:31078-46281 GCA_001026735.1 Rotylenchulus reniformis
CCTATCGGCGGGCTTGGCGGCAACAATTTGGTCGAGTGCAGCTTCCATCATTTGGCCATCAATTCAAACTTGGTCTGTGAACTCTTTTTTAATGTCTGGCAACTTATAAAAAGAAAGAATTTTTATAATTCCCAGTTATTTAATATGAAATTAGTTAGATTAATAGAAATTTTAGACCTTTTAAGTTAAAGGCTCACTTGATAAATTGTATACGATTTTGGGACTAGGATTTTTTTTCATCATAAAAAACAATTTTTTGTGAATTCTCTTAGAGATATGAGAAGGATAAAAAGGAATTCGGAATAAGTGCTTTTAGGAGTATTTTTTATTTATCCTTTTTCTTCATAGAAAATTCACTTTTAGAATACCTTAGGAACAAAAGGCGATGATGGCCCGATAATCTAATATTTATGAAATTTTTATTCTTTTTTGAGAAAACTGATAAAATATTAATTCAGAACTTCCAGATGTATTTAATAGATTTGTGCTTTTTTACCTGTTTTTACCCACTTATACGAAATTTTTTATATAGGAAAAGGAGGTCTATTTCAAAATTTTCTCCTGCGAACTCTATCGGGTCCGCCGGCACCCCATAAATAAATTATCTAAAAGCACTTCTATTGTTGATAGTCAATTGATCCCAATATTCTCTTGGCTATCAAAATTGTTGGAAAAATTCTTGCTGATAAGAAATAGCATCTGTTTGGTGAAATTTTGCTTTCTAAAAAGATGTCCTTATTTTGACCCCCAAAAACTTTGATTTTGAACCTATTATGTACTAATTTTATTGTATTGGGTCATGGAAGCCCTTATTTCATACTAAAGAAAGCTTCCTGCCTCGCCGATAAAAGTTATGAATTTTTTTGAATTAATTTTCTGATGAAACAGCTCTTAACTTAAGGGGTGCCTGTCGGTACGAGTTTTAGGGCAAAAAGTGGGGTCATACTTCGTACTCGTACCGGCCCTTTTTGACTCCTCGTACTTCGTACTCGTAGTAGAGTATGAGTACGAAGTACGAGTGCAAACACTGCTCTTAAGCAGTCTATTTACCATATTTTCTCAAATTTAGGTAAATATTTTAAATAGTATAAAGTATAAACCCCTATGAAAGGTGAGCCTGGTTCTGATATTATCAAATACGCTAATCAAATCAAGTCAAATCTGAATTATCCCTTATACTTTACAGATGTTTCTTCTCGCTGGAAATCTTCGCGCACTTCGGCATCTGAACTTTTATTGTTGTCGATTGGATTCGCTGGATGAAAACGTGCTGGATCCATTCCCGGAGTTTGGCGCCCGTCTCCGCTCTTTGACCTTTTACCGGACGGTTAGTTGGGTTTCAAACTCCGAGATTTTATTCGGGATTCGAGATAAAAATCCCGAAATGGCCAATCCCGAGCCCGAAGCTGGGATCCCGAACTTCAGAATTAATCCTGGCCAGTAGCTCGAAGAATTTAAAAAAAATTGTCTATGAAAATGAGAAAAATTTTGAAAATTTTCTTTTGAAATTTTGCAGGTTAATTAGGCTATATTTGATTAAATTAGCACATTTTTGAGACAGTTGAATTTTTTGCTTAAATTTTTGCATTGTTCTCAAATCCCGATTTTTGTTCGGGAATTCGGGATAATACAGATTCCGAAATTTGACCGGGATCCCGATCTCGTGCAATCATAATATATATCCTTTTTAGAAATACCATCTTCAACCTTCAATTGGCAACAACTTTTTGCGGCATTTTCCCGGTCTTCGACACCTCTGTCTCGACTTTCCCTCCCAGCGAAATCCCAATTATGCCAACGAGATCTCTCGCCATTTCTCCGTCCATCTCCGTTCTCTTTATCTCAACTTCCTTGATTACTACACCAAGTAGACCAGACAGGGGCTTACCTATATCAATTTCCATCGGTGCTATGTCATTTCCCAAAAACCATCATAATGGGCGCTTCCCAAAAATCCATCAAAACTCAAATAAAAAACACTTCGCAGATTAAATAAATTTTTATAAAATTTATTCAATTATTACGATTGTACTGATAATTTTTTCTTGAAATTTTGCAATAAAACCTTCTAATTTTAGTTATACTCGTATGAATAAAAATGAAGAAATTTACTTGGGAATTCATTTGCCACTTTTATTCGATATTAATTTTTTAATTAATATCGAATAAAAGTGGCAAAATTTTTTTTGGCCGAAAGTGGCCGAATTTTTTTTTGATTCGGACGACTTTGCAGAGGGGACCTCGAGATTCTTCGAAATGATTTCAAACGTGGAAGGGAGAATTGTGCAAAAGTGCTGTTATGAGGGTAAATGAAGGAATGGAGTTGATTTCATAAAATGAAATAATATGTGATACTCTAGTATTGTTTTTTCTACCCAAAAGTTAGCGGACGTGCTACACTACCAATGAGCACTCTTTTTCTTTTTAATGAGCACTCTTTTCGTTTTCTTCAACACTTTTTCATGAGCATTCTCTTGTTTCAACGAACACTTTTTTTCGTTTCAAATAAAAAATCCATTCCTAACTTTTAGGTAGAAAAAACAATTTTACAGTAATTAGTGAACTTTCTAGAAATACCAAAAAAATGAATTTTTCATATTTTTCAGACAAATGATATGGAAATTGATTTATCATTTTACAATTTGTTATGCTAGGATTTGTTGAAGTTTATTCAAATTTTTAAGCTAATTTTTCAATTTATAAAAATTTATGTAATCCGCGAAGTGTTTCTTAGTTGAGTTTTGATGGATTTTTGGGAAGCGCCCATTATGATGGTTTTTGGGAAATGACCCAGCACCTTTCCATCATATCTCTGATATGACGCTACGATATGATATCATATCCCAAATTCTGTATCAGGAAAATCATACGCCATAATATGCGGCATATTATGGCATCGGGATGGCATCGAAAATTTTCTGAAATAAGGAAAAAACAAAAAATAAGGATTTCGCTTGATTTAGGCTTTTTTCTATGAAAATTTGTCATTTTTGAATAAATTTTTCCCGAAAATTCCAGACATAAGGATATAATAAGGAAATAGGTCAAAAAGAAGGACAATCCTTAACATAATTTTGTAAGGTTAGGACCTAGGTAATTGCATATTTCTAGATGGGTGACTCGGCAGAATTGTTGTGTCTGCTAGAAAATCTGTGGAATCAATAAGAAAGTAAAAATTATGGCGCTCCTACATACCATCCTCACATTAAACATTCCCACACAAAACATCCCCAACTAGAAAAACGAAATATCCTAAAGGACAAAACATCTCCAAATATAAAAATTCTGAAATACCGAGAAATATGTTTTTATTTTTGAAAAATCCTAAGCCTAATAAAATTTTAAAAATCCAAGGCCTATGGAATTTTTTGGAAATCCGAGGCCTATGAATTTTTTTGAAAAAAAACGAAGCTATGATTTTTTTGAAAAATCCAAGGCCTATGAAAATTTTTTGAAATCCGAGGGCTAAGAAGTTTTTTTTGGAAATTCGGGGCCTGTGAAATTTTTGAAAATCTGAGGCCTGTGGGAATTTTCCGAGGTCTGTACATAGATTTTTGAGCCTGGAAATTCTTTCGGAGATGTTTTGTCTTTAGTGATATTTCGTTTTTGTAATTGGGGATATTCTGTGTGGGGATGTTTTATGTGGGGATGTTCTACCGGGGCGCCAAAAATTATGATGGCATTATTTTTACGAGAGTTAGTCATGTCATGATGTAACAGGAAATTTTTTAAAAATCAATTGGCCAAAAGCGATAAAAATTATGACGACTAATAACAGACGACTAATAATTTTGGTCCGAAGCCGGGAAATCGAACAAAAAGTACCGAAGGATGTCATTTTTTCTTTTTAAAATAATTTTTATCCAATTGGTAAAAATTTCAGCAAGGACCTGGAACAAGTGCTGTCAAGGGTGCAAATAAACTCTCCCGAGCTTACGGCTCTCTACTTGGACACCGCCAGTGTCAGTGAATCAGTGATGCTTCGTATTTCTGAGCAGAAAAAGTGAGTTGATAAAAAAATTACTGGGTTTTCAAAAGGTTATGGCCAAGACTAAGACTCGTGACCAAAACTTGGTCCAATACTAGTATTGTCGTGAAAATCAAGACTAGATCTTGGACCTTGAATTGAGCTTGGTCTGCTTTCCATTTAATATTCTTGATACAGCTCTTAGTCTTATATTCCTTTGGCCAGCTGCTATTTCCTGTTAAGTTGGATTTGGCTAACTAAAGGCGACAATTAATTAAATTTGCTTAAAAATTCTCAACAATGTGCCCAGTTAGGACATAATCCAAATTACAAACTTTTGCAGATACTTTTTTCCCTTGCAACCATTTAGCCTTCGTTTTCTCCACATGAGTTCCATCGACAATCGCTATACTATTGGCAATCCCAACTTGTTGTGCTCATGCTTGGCTAATTTGCAACACCTGCATGCCTTTCAAATTCGTCTCAGCACTGAGGTCAGACAAATTTTGCCCAAACACATCGGTGTCGGAATGGAATCATGGCCAATATTTGTTTAACTATATCCCCCATCGCTTCCCGTTTTCAGTTCTCACCACTTTTCTCCAGACTATCATAATTTGGCCATTTGTTAATCTTTTACCCATTTTTCATTGGCTTCTGGTTTTTCACTTTTTATGATCATTTTTATTATTTTTTACTTTTATAGCACTTTCTCCTTTGTCATTACATTTTTTCACTTCCGATTTCAGCAACTTTCGGCCATGCTTCAGTCCTCGCCCTTCCATGGCCTTGTCCATCTCAGTCTCACCATTACTGCTGATGATTCGGCCAACTTCGAGTCCATTGGTCTTCTGGCCATTGTTTCGCCCCAACTCCGCTCCCTCAACTTGAATATCTTTTCGCTTTCATCGATAACCCAAGGAATTGAGAACCAACTGCTGAAGATAGCCCATAACGGCAATTTGGAGGTCCGATAAACTGATTTTTTATCACCAAACTTTCTGAAATATAAAATTATTTTTTCGTCAATCTCGTTTAATGAATCCAAAATTTTCGACGCTTTCCTAATAAACTTGAAGCGGGGCTTATTTTCCACATTTCATCGATTCTTTAACACAAATTAAACCATTTATTTATACGGATTTAATGAAAAAATAAATAAAATATGTTTAGCTTTTTTCTTATTTTTCTTTTAATAGAATTTAATGTACTACTAAGATAATTTAAAATTTATCCTGGATTCAAATTTAACTCTATTTTATTACATATTTTTTATTTAGCATTTGAATGTGCCGTGTGCATCATTTACTAATTCGGAAGTAGACCAGCTTGTCCGTCTTTGTCCGGTTGGTTTTAGCTAAGCAATTTCAAAAATATTTTCTTAAAAATCCTAATCCGCATTTCCCTGATCAGAATCTGCACTCGGTCAATGCAAAATTATCGTCGTCTTTTGACGTTCATTCGTCCAAAATTGCCGAATTGCGAAGTGTTGTGGCGGATCAATGGGGCGAAGGCACGCGGAAGATCTTGCCACTAAAAAAGAAGAAGATCACGTATGGTCGTTGGATTTTTGTTTTTTTTCATTATTTTTCGGAAAATATTTTGAAACATTTGCCCATGTGGTCCCAATTTATTTTTATATACAAATTATGTTTATTTTGAGCGGTATTGCGGTATTATTTTACGGTTATACGACATTTGCGGCTCTCACTATAAAATAAAGCTTGAGAAATGAATTTGATGTCAAAATATAGAGCAAATAAATTAGCTACAAAATGAGCCTAACTTGTAAGCCAACTCGAATTGGACCAAAATGGAAAAAAGTTATGGCCAAAATAATGATTTTGGCCAAATTCACAGTATACAGACCGTAACTTTTTTGATTCAATGCCATTTAAAGTTTTACGGCTTTATCATCATTTTTAGATACATTTTTTCAAAATTATTTTATATCCACTAAAATGCAATTTATTGGTCTTTCAACTCCTTTTTAAAGGCAAAAAGAAGACATGAAGTTGTAGGTTTCGAACGAGAGAGATGGTAGGGAATCAAATTTGAAAAGTTTATTTCCCGCCCTTAATTCGTTTCAAAATATGATAAATCGTTATAAAGATTAGTACTTTAGAGAGACCATAAGGACGAACAAAACAAAATTAGAAAATTGTTTGCTGATTGTATTCTGTGTAAACTATGATTCTATTTTTGTCCCTTGTCCAACCCATAACACAATTTCCGATTTAGATCTGGATTCGTAAAATATATGGCCAGTCTTCCACCATCTGGCAAGATCCTTTTCTGGCGATTCGCCTTGTTGACTCTTCTTTTGTGCCAGCCAATCCGGTGCTGGACCAGTTCTTCCGGGAGGAGGTGTCCAGTGGCAACGAAGACGGAGGCACACCGTAATTTTATTTTTTTATTTTGATGTAAAGCTATAAAGGATGGAACACCAGAGACCCGAGATTTTTTTCTATTTGATTCGATATGTAATATTTTATGCACTTTCGAACAATAAGATTCTGCTAATCACAAAAATTTGCTCCTTAATCAAAGTGCTTCTGATCCCCTTTTAAGCTCATTCGTGGCAGAATGCTATGACGGTGTGCATACCTCACGTGTGCCAAAGACCGATCTCATGATTATTTGACGACTATTTTTCAATTTTTTATTTTAATTTACAAAAATTTGGAAAGAAACTCAAAAGGTTATTGGACACAAAATTATGGCATCTTTGTTGGATTGCGGGTTAGGTTAGACGACAATCTGATCATTTATTAGCGGATTTCGGATTTTGATCATTTGATCGCTCTCTTGGTGGAAAGGGTAGTGGTAGAGATCGGCTCGGGACCGGATCCGGCCTGGACTGAATTGGGATCCCGATACCGGACTGGATCGGGATTCCCGAACCGGATTCCGTCCGACAAAAATTGAAATCTTTCGGGACTATTCGGGATCGGTACTGAATTTTTACGGTCAATTTTCTTAAAAAAATCCAAATTTTTAAAATTTTCTCCAGCGAAACTTCTCAGGATTTTTGTCTATATTTATTTTATTAAATTTATATTTAATCCTATTTATAGAAATTCGAAAAAATGCGATCAGAAAGTATAATTTGCCATATAAATTTATTCCAAAAAATTTCTACAAAAGAAGCGGAATTCTTGGAATGCAAAAAATCCTTCAATTATCAAAAAGAAGCACGACGGGTCTTTATAAACACCTTTTCAGCATTCACAACAACAGCGAATTCACAAAAAAATTAGCAGAATTGCAGAACAAGAAAGAAGGTGGGGAAGGGTCATTGAACAAACATAGGTATACCCATTTCTGGAAGCGGTTTATTCAATGCATACGGGACAAAATTTCAAAAAAAAAAATTCGCCTTGAACATGGACAAGTAAACTATTTAATTTCATTTATATACATATTCAGACAACATCAAATTAGCCAGTTTTTGGACCCCCGTTTTTAAGATAGATTTTCGTAAAATGCAGTACATTTTAGGTTCTTTTATATAAAAATGAAAATATACGTTGCTATATTAAGGAAGCAAATCCATTCTTGGTTGGAGAAGCCGAATTTGGATTTAATCATGTCATTTATACCACCCGCGGCAAAGAAGCCGAAAGTTGGAGGACTTATTGATTTGTTCAATGAAAACCTTGGTGAAGAACCGGAAGTAGATAATGGTTAATTTTATTATTAGCCGGATTTTTAAATGTTCCAAAAATTGGTCTTAAAAGTCCAAAATCTTTTTTTGTATATGTCAGTAAATCGTTTATAATGTTTTTTAAAAATTTTGAGAAATCTAAAGATCCGGTCTTCCAGTACCGAAACCGATCGGGATCCCGATAAAATTCTATCGGGACTATTCGGGATCGGGACTGAATCGGGATTCCCGAACCGGATCCCGTCCGAACAAAAGTCGAACTCATTCGGGACTATTCGGGATCGGGACTGAATCGGGATTCTCGGACCGGATCCCGTCCGACCCTCCGCGCCGATCTCTTGGTGTGGTATATTTGTGCACTCGGTATCGGTGCTCCAACAGTGTCTCTGTTTATAGGACAAACATAAACAAATATATATTTGAATTCAATAACGAAGTATGGACAACCATTTTCGGCTGACCCCTTTTGTAAGGTAAAAATTATATATGTAAGAGGGGGTCAATCTAACTGGTCTAACAAAAAAGTTTTTGAGGAACATATTGAGTTTTGGCCCTTTTTTGTAACGCCCATTATGGCACTTTTTTGTAACGACCCAGCACCGTAGCATAGTTTGTCCACCTGCTGGATCAAAAAATAATTTTCCGGAACCAATAATCAGTACCAATGGGAATGAGCTTGATCTCATAGGAACGAACAACGAGATGGGCAAGTCTCGGAGATGGAAGAAGAATTTTATTTAAATCCTACTGATTAAAAACAATCCTACTGATCCAAAAAAACAGAAAAAAATATATCGATAAATCGGGGATTTTTCCAGTTTTTTTTCTTCTGGGACTTAATCCTACCGATATCTTTTTTTAAATTCCACCTTAAGGCTGGATGATAATGGTCTGAATCGATTCGAGATGTATATCCAACTATAAGATAGGACTTAAAAAAGAATTAAAATTCAATGACCTTGATCTAATAGAAACGAACAAAGAGATGGCAAATCTCGGAGATGGAGGAAGAATTTATTTAAATCCTACCGATTAAAATAATCCTACAGATCCAACAAAAGGAGCAAAAATAAAATGAATCCTACCGAAAAATCGGGGATTTCTCCGGATTTTTTCCTCCGGGATTTAAAGTTGAATGATAATAGTCTGAATCGATCCAACTATAAGATAGGACTTAAGAAAGGAACAAATTGGTAGGATTAAATTCGGGTTAATTTTATTTATTTTTTTTAATTGGCATAGTCCCTGTCATCATTCTAGTGGCGCATTCAGGGTTTCGAGCTCAAAGTTTATGCAATATGGTTCACAAATTTTCCATGATCTCTTTTTCAATTTCCTCCATAATACATAATATAGTTTCGAAATTTTATTTGAAAACAAAACCAATTTTCGGTACTTTGCGAAGGAATGGTCAAAAAATCACGAGGTCGTTGGTTGCCACACGCGGCCCATCCTGAACACCATAGTTCGTCACGAATGAGCTTAAAAAATAAAACCAGAAAGCTGACAATTCAGTAGGCGAGCTTTTTTGGCCTAGATCTAACAACATAGCTTCTAATGGTTGATTAGAGTCAAGAGGTGAAATATTATGCCTAAAAATCGACTAGATTGAAACTTCTAAAAAGGCTAAATTAGCCATGATCAACTCAAAGGGGTCTATATTTATTAGAGACCGGACCGATCGAATTTTCGATCGAATTTTTTCGAATTTTTTCGAATATCGAATACGAATTATTCGTTCGAAAAATTCGTTCGAAACTTTCTGATTTTTTCGAATTTTTTCGAATTCGAATTTTTTCGAATTATTCGTTCGAAAAATTCGTTCGAAAAATTTAAAAATTCGCGAATTTCGATCAGTCATTTTTTAGGTGGCGAGACCCAATGGTGGTCTCGTGTGTCTGACTGTCTGTCATACACTATTTCCTCTGTTTCTCTTTCTCCGCCTCCGCGGATCCTCTAATGATGTATGCAAATAGAGTCTCATTTGTTATTTCATTCGCCTTTTTAGCAACAAAATTAGAAATTAAAATAACTAACTCTTAAAATTTGTCATTATTTATTATTTTCTAGGAAAATGCCCGGTGAAAGTTTTATTTGGCAAATCGGCCTATTTAAAAAAAATTCCAACCAAGAATGCGAATGCCAAGAATGCAACAAAACAATTAAATTGACTCAGGGCAGTACCAGCGGTGCAATAAATCATCTCAAATCCAAACACAAAGGTTCCGAGTATGAAATCAAGTTCGCGCAGCTGCAAAACCGAAGAGATGGTGAGAAGGGCACAATGAACAAACACATTTCAATCATAGGGAGTGGTCAGTTTTAATTTTTTTAAAATTTTTGTGTATAAATTGTGATGAAAATTTTTAATAATAATGAATTAACAATTAATACAGGCGGACTTTCATCGTTCGACAAGAAAGTGATTCATTGGGTCGCTTGTACTCAAGCATCTTTTGGGGACATCAATTCGCCCACAACACACGCACTTTTTATGAGCAACAACCCATTGAACCAGCTAAAAGACGAGTCTTACTACAGGAAAACTGTCCTGGTTAAAGTGTTCCATCTCGTCAAAGCAGAAGTCCAAAAGGTGCTGCGAGAAATGCCAAAAATATCTTTCACAACCGACACTTGGACGGAAGGCGTGAATTCTTTTATCAGGTTTTATAAAGAAAAAATTGAAAATTTTGGTTTTGTGTTTTTAAGTTTGACAGCTCATGGAATTTCACCAAATTTTCAACGGAAAAATTTTATTCTGGCGGTGTCAGAGTTCGAAGGAACTCATTCTGGTGAAAGAATCGGTGTAAAATTGCGAGAATTGGTAAAATCGTGGTCAATTGAAAGTGAAAAATGCTTTTTGTTTGTCCGTGATGGTGGAAGAAATTTTGTCAAGGTTAATATTTTTTGTTAATTTATTTAATTATTTTGATACTTATGGATTTTTTAGGCTTTTTCCGACAAGAAAATCAACCCTGAATTGTGGATGGACAGTGATTGCGCAGCCCATCTTCTCAATCTTGTGGTCCGGGACGCATTGAATACTTCTAAAATCGTACAGGATTTGTTGGCAAAAGGAAGACGCATTGTTGGACATTACAAGCACTCGCCTTTGGCCTCGGGACTTTTGAAAGTGATCCAAAAAAATTTGGGTCTACCATTGCACCATTTACTCCAAGTATTGATTTTTATTTATTTTTCAATTGATTTTATTATTTGTATTATATTAATTTTTCAAAGGATGTCCCGACTCGCTGGAATGCATCTTATCTGATGTTAAGGCGCCTTTCTGAGCAAGAATTAGCTGTCAATAAATATGCGCTCGACAACAAAAAGTTTGATTTGACGTTTGATGAGCAGGAATGCCAAATTCTGCGAGAAATGGTGAAGCTTCTGGAACCAATGGAGGAGCTCACACGACTTTACTGTTGCCAGGACGCGCCAATTTCTGTAAAATTTCCATATGCAAAGATGGCCGAGCAAAACCTTTTACAAATGATCACCGAGAATGCGGAAGTATCTAGCTTGAAAACCCAAATCATTAATGGATTGAGGACTCGTTTTGGCGATTTCAATTTTGACAAGTAAATTTTAATTTTATACAATGCCTATTTTATATTTTTTAGAACACATTCCACCGCTCAATTCCTCGATCCCCGTTTTAAAGACAAATTTGCCACTTTTCCTGAACAGTTTAGGTCGTAAATCAAATCCATTTTTTCTCAATAATTTTATTAAAATTTAGGAATGACATCATTTCATGGCTTGATGTGAGAGAAATTGATGATTTTCTGCAACCGGAATTCGAGGTTGTTGATCTGCCAATAAAATCACCGTCCGCCAAAAGGCCATTGCTCTCATTTTTTGATGAAACATTGGCAGTTGGCACTTCGAATGATGGTATTTTGAAAAAATGGTATATTGAAAATTTTGAAAAATATAATTTTTAAGCTTTGACCCAACCGGATCTGGCTAAAGAAGTTTCAAACTATTTGTCATTGCCTAGGGCCCCAGTCCAAACAGATCCGATGGAATTCTGGCGTGAAAACTGCAAAAATTTTCCAAAATTGTCAAAAGAGGCGATGAAATTTCTGTCCGCACCTGCCACCAGTGTTGCAAGCGAGCAACTTTTTTCTACCGCTCGTGATACTTATGATTATCGACGCAGTCGCTTGCGCCCGCGAAAGGCCGAAATGCTTATTTTTTTGAACCGAAATCTCCCATTGCTCAAATTCCAATATTGATATATTTTTTCAATGCGATAAATTATTTATTTATTTTTTAGTAACTAAAATTCGAAAAAATTCGTTAATTTTTTTCGAATTTATTCGAATTCGAATTTTTTCGAATTATTCGTTCGAAAAATTCGTTCGAAACTTTTTTGATTTTTTCGAATTTTTTCGAATTCGAATTTTTTCGAATTATTCGTTCGAAAAATTCGTTCGATGCCCTTGTCCGGTCTCTAATATTTATGTATTAAACATGACAAAGCAGTTCAGCTTATCATTAACAATGCTAAAAAAGTTTTCTTTAGAGTTCACTTTGTCGCATTTAGGCAAAATGCGCTTCAGCCCTAGACCGGACTGAAATTGATCATTCTTTGATCACACTTTGCAATTGCACAAATGTGTGTTTTTTGCCCCAATTCGCCCAATTTCCACCATCCCCACATTCCATCTTGTTTGTGATTTCTCCCAATTCTTTGCTCCCTTTCGCCGAATACCACCCAAACTGGCCTTGTTACGTCAATCCCTCCACTCTCGATTGTGCCTTTATAAGTCGCCCAGTATGCCCCACATTTTGTCTTTCGCCAGTCTTTCGCAGCAGCAGTCAACAGCGTACAGCGACAACAGAAGCCCCCCAGAAGAGACCCAGCGACAGCGTGACCCAGCGAACCCAGCGAGGCGAGACCACAGAGCAAGTCCGACGACCCATCGACCACAGCGAGCCCGACGACAGCGTCCAACAGATCCATCCATTCCAACCACCCCCTCCCCCTCATTGTCCACAATTGTCCCATCTCCATCCCTGGATAAACCTCTACCCACGACTTGGCGACCCTAACCAAGCGGCAGCGCCGCACCCGAACTGTGCCCGATCCACCCAAGCCCCGGATCCCACAGTTAATGGCGACCCTGGCAGGATCCAACTGACAGACAACGACCTGCACGACACGACCACTGACCGGCCCAGCAACTCATAGCCCGTCAACAAGCACAGGACCACACTCAACAACCGGTAGAGAGGAAGGGACATCAAAGGGGAACACTCAGGAGATCGAAGCAAATCCTTTGACGATTTCTTCTTTCTCATTGATTGCCTCAAGTGCTCTGACCACTTTTGGCTTTCCACAGGACCAAACAAACTAAGTCCAACATAGTCTTAAGTCCTTTGATGACTTTTGACTTGGCAAGTCAGTCATAAGTCCTTCGACGACTTCTTGACTTAGCCAAACAGCGCAGTGCGAAACCAAAAGCACAACTGCGCAATGTCGGGACCAATTCAAGGCAAGATTCACGCCGCCTTGAAGGCCATCGCAAAGGCCAAAAATGCAGCAGACTTCTCAGCGCAGCCTGACAACACAAAGCCAACGGAAGTGAACGCATACACATTGGAATGCCAATTGGAGCGCTGCAGAAGGGAAACACGGATGATCGAATCCGGCATCGATGATCTGCGAGCAGCAAACAGCGATTGGACTGACCTCCTGAGGAAGATGTCGAGCAATGACAGAGAAGCGGAGGAAGAAGTCTACTACAAGTTCCAGAAANAGCCAAAATCTACCGGAATCGAGCAGAGAGAGAAGAGAGAGCAGAGAAGCTAGCCCACGCCAGAGCACTCCAAGAAGCAACCCAAGCATCGCAAGTCCAAGAGGGACAACCCCAGGTGGCACATGCATCATTGTACCAGCTCCCCATCATCCAGCTCGAGAAGTTCAACGGACAACGGAACCGCTGGACGGAATTCATCGAATCCTTCCGCGCAGCTGTGGATGGAAGGGCAGGCACCAAAGCGGAAAAGCTCAACCTCCTGAGGGGACTGCTTGAAGGCGAACCGCGCGCTCTCATCGCAGGACTGCGACTCGAGGACCGGAACTACGACATAGCACTGCGCATGCTCATGGACACCTACGGTGCCAAAGAAGAACACATCCGCGATCTTCACCTGGAACTTGCCAACCTGAAGCCCTGCAGCAACGTGCGCGAAGCCAAAGAACTCCTGCTGAAAATCGAACGCATTGCCAGAGAGCTGGAGTATGCAGGCGAAAACATCGAAGGACCACAGACGTATCTCATGCTGGAGAAGAAGCTCACGCCTGGACTACTGCGCACCATCATCATCAAGAAACGCGAAGACCCTGCGGGCTGGACAACGTCACAATTCCGGAAAGCCCTCAGCGACGCCATCGAGCGAGAATCAGAAATCCAAGAGGTCATGCAAGAATACGGCCACACAAAGTTCCACAAGTCAAAGGAACAACAGCGACACCGACATCCAGCGCAACACCGATGGTCACAACAGGATCCCAGAGGATCACAAGACAAGCGCAATACAGCGTACAGCGGATCGACACTTGACAGCGGAAGAGAGCCTAACACAAAGAGAAATGGCTCAGACAGGCGATCAACCCATTCAGCGCACAGCGATAAAGGAAGACAACGGCAACCGCCGTACCCATGTGCATTTTGCAATGGCAATCATTGGCACGAGGAATGCCACCAGCACCCCACGATTCAACAGCGAGAAGCAATTGTCAGAGAGAAGCGACTCTGCTACAAATGCCTGAAGAGAGGACACAACGCGAGACGATGTCCGAGACCATTGAGATGCTTCTACTGCAATCAACAGCATCCGGCAGCATTGTGCCAACAACACGTGCAGATGAGGAATGAGGAACTGCACACATCAGCGAACGTACGAGCAACAGCGAACAGACAATGCCATGCAACGAGGAACGATGACAAACAAGCTCTGCTGATGACAGCAGAAGCAACACTCTTCAACCCAGAAGCGACAGATAAAAGCATCACAGCGACAGTGTTCATCGATCCCGGCAGCCACAAGTCATTCATCACTGAGAAAGCAGCAAAAAGGCTGCAACTTCCAAGCAGCGGAAGGGATGATTGCTACATCGCACGATTTGGCGAACGACAAGCCAGGAACTACAGCAGCAATCGCGTCAAGCTAGGCATGCTTGGCACAGCGGGAGAGAAGCTCATCACAGCGCTGAACACAACAAAGTTCATCACCAATGGACTCCCAGGGATCAACGCATCTGCTCTGAATGACACGGAACTACAACAGCCAAAGCTGAGATGCATTGAGAGCAAAGAGCCAGATGTGCTACTGGGCATGGATCTATGGCCTGAACTACAAATGTCAAGCGGGAAGCATCTGCAATCAGGATTCATGCACTGTTCATCGCGACTCGGAAACCTGATCTATGGAAATGGAAAGATAGATCAGACAACGCAAGTATTCAATGTCAACTTCGTCACGATGACAATTCCAGCGCACAACCCAATCGGGTACAACCCATACAACAGGTCTACGCAACGACCGACACAC
>LDKF01001193.1:0-42512 GCA_001026735.1 Rotylenchulus reniformis
TTTTATAATTTTTAACTTATAATAATTAGATAAATTGATTATATCATATAAATAAAAGAGAGATAAATCCATTATAACATCCGTTAATAGCCAATTCTTTAAAATTACTAGTTAATTTCTGATAGTTATGATCGGAGGAAAATCCTTTTATAATAATTTTTAAAAAATTACATATAAATTATTTCCACGCCCTGACCTTCAAAGAACTGCCAGTCGGCATTGTCCAGCGGCTGCAGCAGATGATCCTCTGGCACTTTGCCGGGTTGGAACATCTGCCTCTCTTGGGCCGCATCACAATTATGTCTGACATGTCTCGCAACTCAGTTCCCGATCGGTTTATTTTTTTATCATTTTTAAAATTTTAATCTATATTTTCATTTTTTAAAATAATATATTATTAAGAATAATTCATAACAAATTTTTAATCTGTAAAATTATGAAGTATTTTTTGTTTGAAGTTGTTATTTTTATTATTAATATCTTTTAATTATATTTAATTTTACAATGATAATTTAATAATATTATTATGCAACGAAATTTTACATTTTTTAAATTACAATACCTATTCTTTTGGTAATTTTTAAAACTAACACCCATCGCTGCAGCTTCATGTCATGTTATCTCACATTTTGAAGTGTAAATGAATTTTTAAATTTTATCGTTATAAAAAATTTCTTTATAGATTTGCTTTATATAATTTTAAAAATAAAAAATAGATATATTTTTTAATTTTTCAATCAAATAAAATATTTAATTCATTATTATTATATAGGTTCGACGGTTCAATTGTTTTTGTGTCTCCTATTAGCCAGACTCATAATTGTAAGGTAACAATATATATTTAATATATGTATAATTGATATTACTATATGATCTCAAAATTGTTTATCAAAAATATGTAAATAATTAAGGATTTAATTTATAGTAATTGACTTATGGATTATTAAATATTCTAAAATTTCAAAAGTGAAAAGTTATAATTATTATTAATATAAATTTATATTTCTTTTATAAATGGTTTAATCTGTAAAATATTTAAATTATAAAATTTAAACCTCAAAATTCGTATGGAAAAGGGGTATTCTCTTACCTTCTTTTAATTTTTTTAAGATTATATATTTCTTTCTTTTCTGAACACTATTATTTAAGTAAAATCTTTTTTTATCATATATTTAATCATAATGATAATAGCATATGTTAATATTTTTTGTAATTTGAATGAAATTATTTTTGTATTTGAAAATAATTATATTATTTTTTATTAAACATGAATTTACGAATTTTTAAAAAGTATTTTTTGATTTCTAATAAGTTTAATAAGTACAATTATTATGGTGGATCCACCGAACCATTCGTAGTACCTTATGAATAACCTTTATATTTTAATAATTATTATATTAATCTCATAATTTTTATTATTTTTATATATTATATAAATAATAATCGCCCTTTGATTTTTTTATCTATAATCTTTTTTTAATAATTTGAAGAAAATTTTTAGTTATTCTTAATTCCTTAAAAAATTGAAATTAAAGATCCCACTGAACTAATTTTATTAAAAAAAGAATCTCTTTACTTTAT
This sequence comes from Rotylenchulus reniformis, assembly GCA_001026735.1. Classification (NCBI taxonomy): domain Eukaryota; kingdom Metazoa; phylum Nematoda; class Chromadorea; order Rhabditida; family Hoplolaimidae; genus Rotylenchulus; species Rotylenchulus reniformis. The sequence goes on from LDKF01001193.1 coordinate 1,582, forward strand.
TTATTGTTTCTTCACCTTCCTCTGTTTCATTACCTCCATCATCTGCCACTTCCATCCTTAACACCTTCTACTCGCTTTCCTACTTAAAATTCTCTAAGAGCAAAGCATAACAACATTCACTAATTAACAACATGAATACAAAGAATAAAAATTAATACAATTATTTAAAGATAAATTAAGCTTTTTTAAATATAGCAATTTAATTATTTTAATTTTTTATATCAAAATATTTAAATAGCTTTTTCTATGCATTTGGTATACAAATATTAATTTAAATACTCGAAATAGTTCTGCAAACATTATTTCCATCTACTTCTATTCAATCGATACCAAAGTCTTGAGGATATTTAATCAAAAAGTTATAAATTAAAAAAATATATTGTAAAATTCTATGTGAAATATAATTCATATTCATAATATTCATAATTTATAATAACATTGATAAATATCATTCTATTTTAAATAATTTTATTAAAATTATATTTTAATTTAATTAAACTTTTACTTTCACTTTTCAAATGAACTGGATGAATATGATTTTATAATATTCAATAATAACATTCTCTTTTTTATTTACATTTTTCAAAAAAAATTTAAATAAATATTTCTAAATTTGATCTATTTGGGAATATATTTATGGTTTAATATTTTATTCTTCTATCATAGGATATTTTTTCAGATTTTTGCATTTTACAATTTATTTAAGTAAATTACAGATTTTGTCAAAAAAGGACACTAAAAATATTCAATTTTTATTTTACTTTTAATGTGTAATTATATTAATTTTGACTTATATTAATTCTAAATAATAAAAATTTTGGCTTTTAATTTCCATTATTTTAAATTTTTTCAATTATATTATAAGATTCATAGTCTAATTGAAAAAAGTGCATATTATTTTTATTTTTCACGATAAATTGACCTAATACATGAATAATTTTTAATATTTTATATTTAATGTAATTAATAACATTTTTTGGTTTTATGAGATAAAAATTGATAATATATTTATTATAGTACTGAGTTAATGAAAAAAATCATCGTATGAATGAATTCCTTTTCATGATGACAATAATTTGGTAAATACACTAAAAATTTAAATTTTTTTATTAATATTTTTAATTTTTTAGTACTCTTAATATAATAATGTTATTTTAAAAGATCAGATATTTGTGTGTTAATTTTTTATAATTTATAATTTATAAATTCATATCATTTATATAAGTCTTAATTCATATCATTTTCAAACAGTTTTTTAAAAAATGATTGAAGACATAATGTTATTTTATCACTTTATATGTAATTTCATTTTAATTACTTAAATTATTATCTCATCGGTTATGTGCATTTTGGACCCAGATATTTGTAGCCTAGACTTTTGCGGCCCAAGGTTAAAAGGACATTTGGGCCCAGACATTTGCGGCTCGGACTTTTGCGGTCCAGACATATGCGGCACGGACTTTTGCGACCCACAACACCCAAAAAAATTTTAAAAAAATCAAACGAAAAAAACCATTGATTATTCAATTAATTGCAATAATTTTTGCATCCATAAAAATATTTACAATTTTTGTTTTCTACTCAAAAATTCTTTATGGGATAAGCGAAATTTTGGTCGAAGTTTGGCCTGTCCTCACCATTCAACTAAGAAATCGGATGAGAATAAAATCAAATCAGATTTAAATAGCAAATGAATTTCTACTTTGAGAGAGCTTTTAATTTTATTGTTTCATTTTTTGTATTTTATTTTTATATATCAATTTCCATATAATGGTCGAGTAAAGATTAACTTCCTTAAAACATTTTTAGTATTTTTATTAGTTGGGCCGCAAAAAAGTTGGCCGTAAAGGTCTTAGGCCACAAAAGCCTTAGGCCGCAAAAGCCTTAGGCCGCAAATGTCTGGGTCGCAAATGTCCTTTCACCATTTCATCCACTCCTTGCATTTTATTTTCTCTTGATGGTGAATTAATTAATGTAAAGAATAATTTTTTCCTTTTTTCTCAATATACACTTTCATTTTCTCACATTGTTATTTAACATTTTAATTTTTTATGAATAATTTTAATTATTTATTTTTTATTAAAAAGTTAATTTTTAAAGTTTTAGATAATGTTTTTTCTATGTTATTAATTTAATTTAAAAAATTAATCAATTTGCTCGCTACAATGAAGTTTGTTTCTTCTTTGCGCAAGTTAGAAAATTTAATTTATTAATTTAACAAATTAATTATAAAATTTATTTTATTTATAATTAACTTAATTTATTCTTTTTAAAATTTTATAACTTTATCCAATTAATCAATAATATTCTCTTTATTTAGGTTATGTTTTAATAATTATTTGGTTAGATATAAATAAATTATTTGAAATAAATTTATTTATATATATATATATGTTATTTTTAAAATTGTTGTTGAAAAAATGCCAAGGTTTTTCGTCTTTTGAAATCTATTTGGAGGATGTGGTAATTGGATGGGTATAAAAATTAATATTTTCATTTATTTTTTTTTTCATTTATTTCTTTTTATAAGATTTGAATTGTTTTTTGTTCCTTAAAAAGTTAAATAAAATGTTTAGATCTCTGTACCTTCAAAAAAAACTGAGAGAAGTAAATTTACAAACCCAAAATTTATAATATGACGTCTCCTGTTGGTTTTGGAAGGAGTCGATTCAACTGCTTTAACAAGTTCGCCTGAGTGGAATACAGATAGACGCATACAACGTTTGTCCGCAGTAATAGTTGGCTAATGTGTTAAAAACATTTTTATTTTAAAATATTTTATCTTTTCATACATTAATTAATCTTTTATCTTCTCGTTTATTTGTATCAAATATTTATATCATTATAATTTTTTTTAGAATTTTTTTCTATCTAATACTGACTTGTGAAATAAAATAAATTAATAAAATAAATGCTGCATTATTGTTTAAGTTTAAATTGAATAAGATCAAGTTATTATATTATTATTTTTAACAATCATGAATTAAAAATCTCTTTAATCTTTTTTATTTAAATGTCGAGTTTAGCTGTCTACCGCGCTAATTTTTAGAGGTCCATTTTCGCCTAGAATCTACTTCTTATAAATTTATATTCTAAATTATATTTAATTCGATTTTTTAATATATTTATATAATTTTTAATTTTATGTTTAAAAATATTTTTTATAAATTTTATGATATAAATTTTCTTCATTTTCTAACTTATTATCTTAGTTTCTATTCTAATTTATTCTGATATTAAGAAATTATTAAAATTACAAAATTTAAATAATTGTTTTTGGTCCCATAGATTAATATAATAATGAAAAGAAGCATGTAAAGTATATCTAACAGGGCTGTTGAAAATTAAATTTTAAAAAACGGTAGACGGTAAACGGTAAAACGGTAAATGAAAAACGCGGTACGATAAATTAAAACGGTAAACGGTAGGCACAAAAAGGCGGTATTTGGCGGTAAACGGTAGGCGGTATTTTTGAAAGTGTGTTGGAAAAATTTTATTCATAATCAAAATTGTAGAGTTTGATATTGTGGTGCAAAAACAAAAGTTTTTCCACATTTTCTGTCAATAAACTCTTCCGCAAATCATCGACTATTAAGCCAGCTGACGAAAAAAGCCGTTCACTTTCTGCAGAAGTTGCGGGTGCTGAAAGGAATCGATGTGCCAATTTCGTCAATAATGGCCATTTGATTGCAGTTTCACCCGTCCAAAAATGATAAGGGTCAGAATTCATTGATATTTTGGCTGCCCTCAGATAGTCATTTACCTCAACCTGAAAAAATCTCTGAATAATACGATCATAAATGACCAGAACCTCCGCTTTTTGACGAGCGGTCAAAACAGTTGGATTTGTGACAATTGGCGAGCTAGATCCTGAAGCAAAATCCCTCTCAAAATCCGTGAACAAATCTAATGCACTCTCAGTTTGGTCCAAAACCGGCATGCAGACATTCGTTCCATCATCCGATAAGCGTTCCTTAACAAATAAAAAGAGAAGGATAAAATATATAATTGATAACATTGATAGTTGCTGCTCGTTCAGCCTCGAGCGTCAACCAACTGATATATTCAATATGTCTTTCAGCCGAAAAATACGAAGAAAGTTTGAATCTCGGATCCAAAATAGTGGATAAAACGAGCTCTCGATTGTTGTCCCATGAATGGCGTTTTATGACACCCTTCGCATCACGTTTTTCTCCCATTCTTTGCTTTAAGCCGTCATTAATTGCTTGTTTTATGCAAAAAAGTTCATCATTTCCCGCTTTTTCTAAAGCATGCGAAATCACCCGAAAAAGTGGGATGATCACTGAACCCGGTGTCCTTCGTTCTTGTAATAAAAAGTTTGCAGCATTGATCGGGGTTAAAATCTTAATTTAGATAGTTATTTTATTCATTTACTGATGGTCACTTCTTTTAGCATTGAAACAGTAGCCCAATCTTCAGGACTAAATTTGGGCAATGATCGATCTTGCGCGCATAATAAATTCACTGCTTGACGATTAACCAAAAATCTCTCCAACATTGAATAAGTTGAAGACCAACGTACCTTAATAAAAATAATGAAAAATTATTATTCTTTCAATTTTTATTACTTCCGAATCTTTTATTAATTGTAATTGAGGCAAATCAAGTAATTTTTGTAGATTTTCGAATTGTTCTCTCATTGCCTTCGATTTGCGAATTTTGCGTACGAATTTCTTTATTCGCTCTATCATTGCCTTCAATGCTTCTTTCTCATTAATTAGAATCATTCCATCCCAAATTGCCTTAAAATAAAATTAAAAATGCAACAATTATAAAATTATAAAACTCACTAAATTTAGCTTATGAGCGAAACAATCATATGATTTTACTCCTAAATCTGTGCAAACTTTTATCATAACTTCTGCTGCATCTCTCAATATAAGAAAGATTTTTGATTCGGGGATATCATATTCGTCTAAGACACATTTTATAAGAGTTTTGAGCACTTCTGATGTATGCCGCCCTAGAAAATAAAATAAAATTATAAAATGTGATAATATTCTACCTTTTATTGGCTTTGCACAGAGAACGACAAATTTCGGTTCCCCATCATGAATGAAATGACAAGTAAGTGATAATAATGAGTGAATGCCATCTCTTGATGACCAAGAATCAGTTGTCAATGAAACATATTCAACCTTGGCCAAATCAACTTTAATGCGTCCCTGAAAGTTTTTTTCACCGGGGAAAATAAAAAAAAGTTAACCTTAATTTTATCGACTAAATCTGGCATCAGGTTGTTGGTAAAATAAAAACGACTCGGGATATTATACTTTGGTTGGAGTTGGCTAATTAATCTTATAAAACCAATGTTTTCAACGACTGAAAGGGGTTGAATATCACAAGCAATGAATTCCATAATTGATTTGTTAATTAATAATGTTTTTTCGCCATCTTTTTCCCAAGGACCTAAATTGATAATTTTAAAAATATAAAATAAGTATTTTTTTACTTTTAGCCCGTAATGATAGCGCAATATCCGGTTGGGCCCTTTTTGCTGAAGTTTGTCCTAAAATATCATCATCCGATTGGGAATGGGCACTGGAAGTTGGAGCTGAGGAGGAAAAGGCTCTAAATAAAATTTTTCGACTTGAAAATAAATCAAAAATAGCCTTTTTATCGATGGTTGTTGCTTCTTCTGTGCTTCCTTGGTCGTCTTTTTTTCTTTAAATTCGTTGAATAATTTAGGATGATTATGCTGTAAGTGGGCTGCCAAATTTGTAGTCGATGATTTGGGTGGGAAATCTTTTTGATAATTGCATTTTTCAGCTTTGCAAAAAGCGATCCTTCCAGACAAATAAAAATAATTCCAGATTTCCGACATTTTCTTCTAAAAAAAATTAGAAAAAATTGCATAGATAAAATTTTAGGAAATTATTTATGGATTAATGAGAAAATAAATTTATCAATATGTTAGACATTTCAACGCTAGAGTTAGAGAAAAAGAAAACAATTTTTATTCAGATGCATTCGTGTCAATAAAAAAATGATTTTAAACCTATTTCGAGGGTGCATTTTTGGGTCGGCGACCCCATTCTTAGGGGTGCATTTTCGACGGTAGGAGGCAAAAAAACGGTAGGCGGTAAACGATAAACGGTAAGGCCAAAAAGACGGTATTTGGCGGTAGACGGTAGGCGGTAGACGGTACGATATCCAGCCCTGATATCTAACCATTATATAAATTTATATTATTTTTTTATTCACATTATATTACTTGGTCAATATATTTATTGCTATGATTTTGAAGAAAAAAATTACTAAATTATTATGGAATAAATTGAATAGATTTTTTACCTTATAATAATAATTTATGATCAGCAATATATATTTGTATAAAACTATTATTTTTTTATAATCTGAAATTATTATATATAATTTAAATTTTATTCCAGTATATTTTATTCCAGTATATTCCAGTATATTTTTTATAAAAATTAGTAAATTTGATGTCTTTAATAAAATTATTTTAATTCGATTTACCTAAAATATTATTTATATATAATTCAAAATAAATTTTTATTAGTTAAAATTAATTTTTTCAAGGATTTATATATCTTTTAGCTGAAAGATCCTTATTAATTTTATTTATCAACCGAATAATTTTTCGTGAATGCACTCGGCTGCTTTATTTTATGACTTTTATTTTATTAACAAAATAGTTTTTCTTCGTTAATATTTTCTCAGACGAAAATATAAATTATTTTATATTTATATTTTTATTTTATATTTTTTTATTAGAATAAAAATAATAATGAGAAGTTTTTTATTATTTTTATTACAATCCTTAAATATTAAAAGATTCATTTTTGCTCTTTTTCATATAATTAAAGATAAATATTTTAATGATTTATGTATTTAATCAACTGTTCATCTCCTCAGTTGATTTAATGCTCCAGAGTTAAATTGGAACTTCAGCCATTCCTTTGCTTGCTATGGAAATAAATTTTCCCGATGATTCAGCTTCAGAAATTACAATGCGTAGGATTAAAAGTGTTTACATAATACATTTTAAGTTTTTATTATCTAAATGGATATTATTTTTTATATTAAAGTTTTTTAATTTTAGATTTGAATGGGATTCAAAAATTCCAGATATTCACCTTTTAGATTCTATCGATAGTTGTTTATAAATTATATTTTATTTCTTAAATTTTCTTGAAAAAAAATCAATTATTGGTATTTTTGAGAATTTTTTAATAATATGAATCTCATTCAAGTGATAATTATAAAATGAACCCTTAGCCATGGTTGGAAACGAGCCTTTAAGTTGTATATTAAAAATAAATTCACTATTTTTTTGATGATTTTCTTGGGATTAAATCAGTATAAAAATGAATAAAAAACTGAAATTTGGATTACTTTCTTCTTTTTTTAAGTTATATAATACTCTATTTAATATTTTATTCTATATTTATTTTAATTTTGAAAGAAATCTTAAATTTAAATATGTTTTTAATTATATAACATCTAAAAGCAAAAATAATCAAATTTATTTAAAAACTTACTCTTAGTTCTTAGAAAATTTTTTTGGGTTTTTCGTAGGATATTTCTCTCAATCCTCAATTATCATCATCAAATTTGGCAAACTCTCCTCATATACATGGAAGGAAATTTTAAATATTTTTTATCCAAAATTGCACTTTCCGTCTACTGGGCATTCATCAATGTTTCCCTCATAACTATTAAAAAAATTAATTAAATTTATTTTTTATAATATTTTTCCAATTTTAATTATTTAATTTTAATTTAGATTACAATATCAAAGTATCGATGTTCAATGCATGTTGTAAATGAAATGTATTGAGGAAAAATTGTATGTTAATAACAATCGAAAAAAAGTTTATATTTTATTCGAAATTAGACTAATTATTTGTTATCTTCCTAGATTCCATTATTTGATCCTTGAAAATTATTTTTCCAATTTAAATTATTTATTTTCATTTCATTTGGATTTCAATATTTTTATACTATAGATTAAGATTCTCAAGATCTTAACGACTTTTTAATATATATTAATAAAACTTATAGGTTTTTAAATTATGTTTTTTTAAATTTAGATTAATAGAACATTTTAAATTTTAAAATAAAAAATGAATAAAAAAATTGTAAATAATTTTTTCATAGATTATAATTTGACTATATTTATTAAAAAATAAATAATTTAATTTTCAAAAACAAAATTATAAATTAATATTTTATTTCGATCCAAAAAAATCAAAAAAAAAAGTCTATTTTGATTTATCCATATAATTTATTTCATAATGTTTATATTTTATTTAAAAAATAAATATTATTCTATTTTATAGAATAGGCAAACTTCATAATTCTTATATATTTTATATATTTTTATTTACCTCTTAGTATTTTCCTTTCTTTACTTAAGAGAGTGAGTTCTTTGGCATACGGGGAATATTCATCTTTTCTATTATTAATTATATATAATTTCAAATTCAAAAATTATAGTTAATTTGAATGATTAGGTGGATTCACTATATATTATTTAATTTCATTTGATTTTATATCATCCATTCGATATAGAAAAATTCAATTAGTAAACGTTTATTAACTGTTTATAAAAAAATGATAAATAAATTTTTCTCTTTGAAGTATTGAAATTTAGTATTATGGTAATTTATTAGTATATTAAATATTATGAATAAATATATTTCTATTTTAGTATTAAAAAATTAATTAAATAAAATTTTTATTTTACTAATCAACATTTATATATGCTATACAGCAAATTTTATATATCAATTTAAAAACATTTTATCCATAATCATAGTATTTTAATCAATTAATAATTTCAATATTTAATCATTTTGTTTGTTGCGAAGATATATTACTAATATTTGTTTTAAGCTTTATATATTAAGAATATTTGTAAAAAAATATTTTTTAATAGTTTTTAAATTTAGTATACTTAATTGATTAAAATGATTCGATTGACTATTATGGATTTCAAAAGTGCTATCCTTTAAAAAAAGGCATATTATTTTAAGATGAAAATTTGAATCAAAATATATGAGATCATTTTTTACTTTGATTTAAGAAAAATGCCTTAATCCCTATATTCAAAATAATAATATTGAAAAATATGGCTAAAACTGCCAGTATCATTCATTAATTGGCATTGACTGCTTGTATTCGCTTCTCTGATCAATTCATTACCTTTTGTGGCCGTTAAGAATAATTAACATTAATACAAATTGTAGTTAAATACTTTTGTTTAATAATTTTCGATAAAAATGAGCTTATCATAAATATTTACTTATTTTTCAATTATATTACCATTATTTTTTGTAATGTTTTATTGTTTAATAATTTTCGATAAAAATGAGCTTATCATAAATATTTACTTATTTTTCAATTATATTACCATTATTTTTTGTAATGTTTTATATATATATATATATATTATAGATTATAAAACAAATAATTAATTTTTATGCAATCAATGAATAAAATTATAAATATTTAATTATGCTTAATTTTAATACATATAATTAATAAAATATTTAATATAATAGACATTAATTATATTATTATAAATATTATTAATTAATTAAATATTATATTTAGGTAATTGTAAATTAATATTTTATAAAAAATAATAATTAAAAAATAAAATCCTTTTTAAATCTAATTTATTGATTTCACGATTATTTTGATTTATAATTCAAAATACTAATAATTAATAAAAAATATTCAATTTAAATATCTTATTTAATTATTATATTTAAATTAGTTCTTCACCTTAATGACACTAGATAATATTTAAAAAATTCTTTTTTTTTTAATTCTCACTGTTGATTTTAAACAATATTTTAATAATTTTATTTTTTCGAATTATATGCATTCTAGTTATCATTTATTTTTTTGGCATAAATTTATTATTATATTTAAATAATTTCTTTCTTATTTTATTCTTTTTTATTTTATGATAATAATTTATAATACTTTTAAAAATATTGTCATTTGTTTGTGTAGAAATTTTTTTTCTCTTCACTTCATAAAGTTATTTTAAAGAGTTTGAATAAGAACTCTTTTGCTTTAATATGGAATGACTAAAAATTTACAGGTGATATTTGAAATATACATATTAATTAAAGATAATTTTATTTTTTATAAATTTTCTTTCTAAATTTTATTTGAATTAATTTAATGTTAATTAATATTTGGATGATAATAATTTTTGATGATAATAATAAGATTATCTTTTTAATTACATTGATTTTATAACCGTTATATACAATAAAATATAATTATTTAAAAGATTATGTCAAAATATCTTAAAAATTATTGTTTTAATAAATTTATGTTATTATTAAATCCGTCACGAAAACTTGCTCAATATTCCATAAGTGGTCTAACAGATGTCGAATTCTTGAAGAATGGAGGTTAATTTCTTAACTTATTTCATTAATCTTTCAAGCTTTTTTTAGATATATTATTTTATTGTTTGTTATTTTTAAAATTTTAGATTTTACAATAATTCAAAATTTATTAAAAAAATATTGAAAGCTTATTTATAAAATTTTAATTTTACATCCTCCAATGTTTTGTGAATATTTTTAAAGAAATATTCATTTATATTAATTTTTTAACTGCATAATTAAAGTATTATTTATATATATTTATTAGTTTATATTTTTTGTACTATTAATCTTTTAGAATTTTAGTTTTATTATTTTATTTTTTGATAATAAGTCAGACACTTAATAGCAATAATCTCATATTGCATTTTTCTAAGAAATTGATTGTTTTTCAATGAATATTTCCGCGATTCATTTTTTATTATTCCAACTTACAATATCATGCAAAATAACGATCGCAATAAAATAAATATCTAATGAAAAATATTATAAATAAGGTTTTATTTGTTCGTTTTTTTAAATAAAAAATATATTTTATAAATTAATTTAAAAGATAATAGACTAAGACATCTCCCGGGCCCTGGGTGAAGTCACGTGATTAAGATTTATTAAGCACCTCAAATTGGGTAATTAAACCCCGCCGAATTCAACAATACAAATATATGAGGGAGCGAAATGGGTAGGTACAAATATATAAGGAACAAAGGTCAGATCTCGGGGACAGGGGCACAGAGAAGGGACGGAGCATGGGAAAGGATAATAGGAATGAAAATGAACAAAATGAAGGAAAGGGACTCTCGAGGGGAGAGGAAACGGAATGAGAGGGAAGGAAAGGGACTCTCGAGGGGAGAGGAAACGGAAGCCAGGCTTTTATAGCCGTTCGGAATGACTCACCCCTCCACTCAACTGTCCACGTGAAACCCCCACTTTCCTCACACGCCCTACCCTATTCTAGATCGTCCCCGATCTAATTTCAAACCAGGCCAAGGACAAAAAACCCAGCTTCAACCCCTCGAAATTCCCTAGGGAAAATTCAAAACAAACCACCAACACCCAACTTTTGTTCAGACCCTAGGGTCCTTCACAACATCGATTATCAAAATCGGCAGTTCTTCCTGACATGTCCATCACGACCACATTGGTAACATCGCAAACGGGGATTCCCCTGAACAGGCGAACTCCGAACTGGACGGCCACTCCTCATTGGACCCGGACCAGGATGCCCGCCTCGCGCCTGGGGGGAAAACCAGCATTACTTGGCCCAGCCCCAGAAGGCCCCGGAGCATGTGCAATCGCATTCCAACCACTACTCCGTACGCTCGCCTGTGGCGGCATATTACTCGGGCCCGGACCCATCATTCCCAGCGGTGGCCACTGTTGTCCAGCGACTAGCGGGGGACCCTCTTGTAGCACCACATTTCCAATGCTCGAGAGGTTCGCCCTCGCCCCCGCCAGACGTGACCTATCCGAGAAAAAGTCTTGCGCTAAGGGAAGCACACCGTCCGCCCTACAAATGGTGTTGCCACGCCTTTGCGGCCATTGCTGCGCCACAAGACCCACATATTCCCTAGACACCACCGTAGTCATCCTCAACGCCTCCTCAATAAAATTTCTCCACACCTGACCCTTGTCCCACAACAATGTCAAGTCGCCGATGACCACCAGACCGAACCGCGGACGAGATTAAGCTACCGTCACCCTCGCGGAGTCCGCCCAAAATTCTGCACCCGCCTCCATCGCGGTCCCCCTTCCTTCCCTGGTCCTAGTTGTCAAGACCAAAACCAGATCTGCCTCTTGCGACTGGATCGAATCCACTGTACCCACCTTGACCTTTTCCCGCCAATTGTTCCGCCCTATCTCCTGGTCCATGAGCTTTCGCTCAGCCTGGTAAAAACAAACTACCTGGAACGTCCCCGGAAAGGTGCTCAAAATTGACCCCAAGAACCCTAAGGCCGTGTCCCGATGGCTCGGATTGTGGGAGGAAAAGGATAACCCATCGGCCGACATCTGATCAGGCTGGTGGATAAGGATCAAAGGACAGTTATCAGTGACGATTCTCCTGCCCATGAACTCCACAAACATACCCATGTCTTGCTGGAACCAGCTGCTCCCCCGCCGGACCATACACCCCAGCATCCAAACACCTAACAATCGCACTATGCAAACGGTAGCACAAGGACAAAATGGTCCGATCGACACCGGCTGCCCCCTCCAAAACATCCACTACTGACTGCATGCCATATTGGCTTCGAACCGCATTCTGACTAGGCAAATGGACCCTAAGTTGTCGTTTGTCCCCCGTCAAGAGCACGTCCCGAACTGAACGGAACTGTCCCAAAACACTAAGTACAGCCGAAAGCGGGGCCTGACCACATTCATCTATCACGAGATGCGTGACCTTGCCAAAGTCCAATGCAAACTCCTCCGCTAATGCGAGCGTCATGAAATACACCCCGAACTTCTTGCACTCCAATAGCTGTCCCGCCGCCGATCTCTCCGCAGCCGCTCTTGGAGCATTTTCAAACATTCGCACATATCTCTCAAAGATCGGATTATCATCCCACTTCTTATCACCTGCAGCACCATCCCGCTGTACCACCTCCACCAAAAGATTTCCACCCAACGGACGAATCCGATCCATATATTTCCCTTTTCCACACCCACTAAAGAGAGCCAACATCGGCACCTCGTCCCCCTTCAAGGCCTCTACAGTGTCCTTTACCAGCTCACAAACCGCCATATTCAATGGCGAAATTGCCAACACAATGGCCTCAGGGTCCTTTTTACGGATCCCAGCAATACACGCAGCCGCCGATACACTTTTCCCCGTTCCGGCCGCTGCCTGCTGAAAAATCACTCTCCTCTCTCCGTCCAAAAACAATCGATAAGTCAGTTGCTGGTCCCTGTTCAAGCGTCGACCAGCTTCGCACTCAATTTGTTCCACCCCTAAGGGTGTTCCAGACACTTCATCGCCATGCCCCAATAGCACACCAACCAACCGATTGATCGGCATTTCAGAACCCATCAATTGAGTCAGGGAATTCTGATTCATCAGAAGCTCCCTGCGCAACAACCCATCCACATTGGGTGTGGGCGTAAGCCGCATTTCCCGCCCGTGCAGGGCTTCATACCATTCATTCAATGCCCTGTCATACCCTCTTCTTGGCTGGTAAGCGGCAATCAACCGCACAGCCGCATTGAACTCATCCGGTCGGTCCGGTGCGTTCACTACCGCAACACTCACGACTCTGCCCCTCGCACACTGTTCCGCCGTGTGATCATGGGCCACCTTGAAGATCACAGGTGTGTCTTCTTCCCATGCCTCTACAAATTCACTAATTTCCGCTTTCGATCTCAGCCTCACCCAGAACTGTATTCTCTGCCCCTTTGACACAAGGTCAAAAATTTCCAACTCAGGCAAATTTGGGTGGAACCCTTCCGGAGCGAACCACTGCAGCTGGACATCCCGTGCCTGCTTCTCCAATTTCTCTTCTTCGAACCACCTCTGTGCCGCTGCAGCGGCACCCATCATTCTCTCCGAGAATGGGTCAATCGGCAAGCGAAAGCGCTCACTGCACTCCAATCACAATGGGATGGCCATTCGCGACTTTCTCGTCCCCCTTTCTGAACCTGCACCCTTTTGGGAGAATGTAATTCTCGCCCATCAACCACTCCTGGGGATGACTAATTTTCGCAACTTGGGCATACACAATCTGATTGACCACGACCCTCCCCACTTCAATCTCCGTAAGCTGTCGCAAGTATATCTGCTGAGCCCTCAACATGCCAGCGGCAATCAGAGTCGCACTTCTGAACTCACCACCCTGCCGTCGATTAACAACGGTGAATATTGCTGGTTGGTACTCTCCCTGGATCAGCACGACTTCATCAACCGCCGTGGCGATCGCTTGCGCATTGATGCGCCCCTGAAACAGCCAAGGACGACCCCTACGATCCCCCGCCAAATCCTCCGACAATGATTCATACCCCGGCCTCGGCTCCCAATCAGTCACGATCACCTTATCTCCCAATTGCAGAATCCGATCCTCACTGACCAATTCATCCGGAATAGCCATGAACACAGGCCCAGGACCACTCAACAAACCTCCGATCACGCCTCCCTGATCCGACTGGCAAACCAAACTTCGAGGACTTATTTTTTGGCTTAATCTGTCTTTCGGGGGTTACCTCTTTCGTTCTAAAGTCTCCCTGGAATCCACCGTTGGAAAAATCATCATTTCCCTCCCCAGACTCATCCCCCCCCTCCGGCTTCCTCCGATCCCTCTCTCAAAGAAAAATCTCCCATTTGGTTGGCTATTTCTTCCACCCCATTGGAACCATTCGAATTTTGTGTGCACCCTAAGGCGCTTCTCATCACATTTTCATCCATCATTTCTTCATCTTGACCGCACCCTAGGGCGCTTCCCTCTTCCACCTGCGAGACATGTGAAGCTGGCGACGAAGTCGGAGTCGAGTCTTGCTCCATCGATGTTTCTGAAGAATAATCGTTACAGTTGATAATATATGTATCTAAAATAAATCTGATATTACCTAAACGAAACTAACTGGCCAATAAAACGAAAAAAAATCAAGTAAAATAAGATTCGGGATAGGTTCAACAAAAATGATTTAAAAAGAATGAACGCAAAATGGTGAGAGAAAAGGTGAGAGATCAGTTAAACCCGAAAAGGCGATAGATAACCTCAATTTTAATTGATAATAATAAAGTGCAAGATATCTTAACTTCTTCGATCATTTTAGTCATATGCCAGAAGAGAGAGACATTATACAGGGAATATTCGATCAGTTTTATCAAGTTATGGACTAGGAAAATTGAAAGAAAAGATGAACGACAGAGAACAAATCAGGAAAAAGAAAAATTGGAGCCTAATTGGTCCCAAAAACGAATCATTTAGACTTATCTTCCTATATATTTGAGCAAGTCAGTCGAAAAAGAAAAAAACGAAAGAATTAGTCAAAATTTGTATTTTGAAAGAATTAGTCAGAAAAAAACTTAATATAAAATTCTTGATTTTTTTTGATATACATTTTTGAGGCCAGATTGGACAAAGAAGGAAACTTCATGCACTCTCCAAAAGACCACATCATCTGCATTTCTTCGATTTTTCCTGCCCCAAAATGCCACCCCAAAATGCCACTAAAATGTGCTTACCTAGGACCTGCCGAACCCAGCATAATATACGCCCCATCTCGTTCCGGCCAAACCCGCTCGCATTCGGACGCCAGTTACATATGTCCCTCGCACCCAACATACGCCCTATCGCCCAAAAGCGATCCGGCGAGCACTCCAATATTGGATTTTTCCCCGTAGCCAGTAGCGCAGCTCGGTGGCCGGGGTTCTGTCTGAACTTGGCGAGCACCAGGTCTGCCATCACTAGGCGCTTCCTGTGCATCCATTCTTCCTTCTGGCCCTTCTCTCCTTCCCTCTCAATTCTGGTCCCGTCTTTTGTAGTCGCACGGATGCACTCTACGCTCGCCCGGAGCCAAACCACGATGAATTTGATGATGACGCATCCTCATCACCTCCGCAAACTCTCCACAATTGAAATGCTTGCATTTCTCCGCTACGTACGCCTGCTCCACACAATCGTACTTCAGGCCATCAAACACAAACGGTGAATAATTGAAGTTCGATGCGAATTTGTCCTCTCCCAATAACGTCCAGGCTGCTGATCCGTCGCTTAGACGCACAGACGGCAGATCTGAGTCGAAAACAACAGTTTTAGCCCTAACTTTGTCCTCACTCAAAAGTGAATCACCCCCTAGGCATATCTCTAGCTAACCTAAAACCTGGATTCTCCCTGCGCATCTCTCTATCCCTTTCCCCATTTTCTAACCTAACAACCGGCCTACACCACCCTAGCAGACAAGAAACATCGCGCCGGAGTCTCAACAGAACTTCATCCTGTCTAAAACGCCGAACACCCACAAGAAAAATTATCCTATAATTTGGCTCCAAGTCAATCACCCTGAATAATTGACCTCCCCAGGAAATGGTGCCCTCAAATTCAGCTCTGTGCCATAGACCATCTGGAGGTCCTCGAACTCTCTCATTATCAGGATTCATGTATAACCTAGCCTCCACTTCATCCAAGAGATCTGGAAAAATATAAGTTCTTAGACCTGGACCATCCATAACCCTTAGTAAAATTTCATCTCTACTCAAATCTTCCACATCTCCAAGCCTCGAGGCCATCTCCTCATTCTGGGTCTTGGTTCTTCAGAGTATTCCTAATTTAAAACCGGGGCCGATCCAGATACTGGCATTCTGCGTAATGGTAAGTTAGATAATCTGAAACCTTGTGATTCAGTTCCAATTCTGTCTCTGTCTCTCTCCTCATTCTGGGTCTTGGTTCTTCAGAGTATTCCCAATTTAAAACCGGGGCCGATCCAGATACTGGCATTCTGCGTAATGGTAAGTTAGATAATCTGAAACCTTGTGATTCAGTTCCAATTCTGTCATTATTTGTTCTTTTCCTTTCAATGTATTTTTTTATAATATAAATTAGAAAAATCAAGAGTACGAGCATGGAAAGAGTACCAGATAGACCTAATATCGGAAGGATTACATGATCATTAGAGAATGCGTGAACAGTGGAGAAATTCAGAATGATTAATAGGGCCAGAAATAGAGAATTAGCATATCGGAGCGGTTTGTTCAAATTTTCGCGGGGACGCAGTCCAAACCGCGGACTCGGAGTAACCTCCACAGATTTTTGAGGGGACTTTTGAGTATTCTTCTCCCCCGAATTAGGATCAGTTTCATCCTGATTCCCTCCTGCAGTTATCACAATTGGATGCGAGAAACCAGGTAAGTCAGTAATTTCCTCTGCACCAGATTCCCCAAGCGCTTCTTGCTCTTCTTCTTCCAAAAGCGGCATAGTGCACGCGGGACCAGGGGACTCAATGCATTTTTTAAGCTGATTGATTTGGACTTTTCGTGGGTTCGATTGGGGTGTTGTGCAACTTATTATGATTGCATAAATTCCATCGATTTCGATTATCCTAAAAATTCCTTTCCACGGTAAGTGGAATTTCTTTGAAGTGCCCACCTTGCCCGAATAATTCCGTAAAAGCACCCGATCACCCACCACAAGAGTTGGTGTCCTAATGGTTTTGTCATATTGCACTTTCATTTTCTGTTGAGCCTCTTCATGAGCTTCAGAAGCATATTTCCAGGCTCTCCGAAGAGAGACAACTAATTTTTGTTTGAACTCAGATTGATCATCAAAGGCGATGGGATCCCGAACTTTCGGGTTGATAATTTGGTCCACGCAAAATATGGGGTCCCTACCAAACATTAAGAAAAAGGGAGATTCAAGAGTGGAAGAGTGAATAGAGGTATTATAACAAAAATTTGCAAAGTCTAAAAATTCATCAAAATCTGGTTGGTCCTTAGTTATATACTTTGCCAAAATATTATGAAAGGTGCGAAATGTTCTCTCAGTGGCCGCATTGCCTTGCGACCAGTGAGGTACCGCATATTTCTTATTGATATATAGCATGGAGCAGAAGCATTAAAAAAGTCAGAAGTGAACGCGGTGGCGTTATCACTAATGAGTTCAGTACAGCCCCCAAATCTCAAGTAACAATTGGTCAAAAATGCCCTGGCAATTGTGTGGGATTTCGCATCGGGCAATGGAACGGAGATCACATACTTGCAGAACCAACAAATAATATTTAAAATATACTTGTTTCCGCGTTCTGTGAGGGGAAAGGGACCAGCCAGGTCCAACCCCACTCTTGCAAAAAGTGTGTTTGAAGGGACCATTTGCATTTCGGCCCTAAATGAGGGAATTGGGGAGTGCCTAAGCTGACAAGTTATGCACTGTTTATACCAGGTCAAAATATCCGAATGCATCATTGGCCAGTAGTACTTTGTGCATTTCCTGAGTGTTTTTTTTAAAATCCATGTGACCGCCGCCTAGAGGCGATGAATGAAATGAATCAAAGATGAGAGCTCGCAAGGAAACGGGAATATAAAGCTTAGGTATAAGTTTTGGAGGAGAAAAGTACAAGATGCCAGCATCCAGAGAGAGATGGATTGCCATTTTAGTCAATTTTACTTTTTCTTCTTCATTTATTCCCTCTGAGAATTCCCCATTTTCTAAAAAATCGATAAGCGCACCTGCGGTGGGATCCTGTCGTTGTTCTCTGGCTAGATCAATGGTATAAGGGTTTCCATCCCTCCCCCTAAGCGTAATTGTGTTCACAAATGGGTCAAAAACTATTCTCTGATCCAGGTTTAATGAAAAACACACCGGAAATTCAGCAATATCCTCTAATTCATCCAAATTATCAACTATTACTTGAGGATCATTTTCCATTGCTCTTGACAGAGCGTCAGCCAAAAGATTATGTTTTCCACTAATGTGGACAATTTTAATTTGATATCCTTGGAGTTCAATTAGCCAGCGTGCTAAATTCGGATGAGCATCCGCCTTTTTAAGTAAATACGCTAGTGGTTTGTGATCCGTATGTAGTTCAATGTCAGACATGAAGATATAGGGTTTGAATTCTCTTAAAGCATAAATGATCGCACCTAATTCTATTTGGACTGGTGCCCACCTCCTTTCTGAGGCTGATAAAGTCCTACTAYAATAGCTTATTGCGGAAAAAGTGCCAGCCTCATTTTTCTGCATGAGGACACCAGCTTGGCCTACGGTAGATGCATCAGTGAAAATATGAAAAGGTTTCGAATAATCTGGAAAAGTCAACGAAGGTTCCTGAGACAGAAGCATCTTAATCTTACCAAAAGCGGATTTTTGTTCATCTTCCCAAAGGAAGTTCGTTTCCTTTCTCGTCAAACGAGTCAAAGGTTCCACAATTGTGGAAAAATTGGGTATGTGTCTACGATAAAATGACGCCATCCCGACTATGCGCTTTGCCTCTTTGATATTTTTCGGCGGAGGTAAATTTTTAATGATTTCAATTCGGCTTAAACTAGGCCTATACCCATCAGCATCAAGAACATGCCCAAGAAAGCTCATTTGCTTTGCACCCAAAACACATTTTTTCGGACTCAATTTTAGGTTAAAAATTCTAAATCGTTCAAAGACTTGCCTCAAGGCCGCTAGATGCTCATCAAAATTTGGCGACTTTGTAAAAACTAAGACATCATCCACATAGGCTATAACATTGCTATCCAATCCAGTCAAGACTTTTGCCATAGCCCTCGAAAATGCTGCTGTTGCATTTTTTGAGGCCAAATGGGAGATGGGTCATTTGATAAATTTTATCTTCAGTGATCACCCCACATTTCCTGGATGCTTCAGGGCTCAACTTAATTTGGAGATAACCGCTAGCCAAATCTAAAGAGGAATAATAGTGACAGTTCCCTACTCTTTCCATAATTGCATCCATCCGTGGCAAAGGATAGTGGTCCGGGACAGTGACTTCGTTCAATTTCCTAAAATCTAGGCACGGTCTAATTCCTCCATCTTTTTTTTGAACAATGACAAACGGGGTCACCCATGGAGTGTCAGACTCCACCATCACGCCGGATTTGAGCAGTTGATCTATATGCTTTTTAAATTCTTCGCTATAGCGAAATGGAGTCCTTCGGGGTCTCGAAGAGATTGGTTCGTCAGTGGTGGTGATTATATCATGTTCCCCTTCAGTGAATAAGCCTAGATCATACTGAGATTTGCTGAAAACATCCTGATATTCAGCGCATAATTTTTCAAGCTTCATTCGATCTTTTTCCTGCACTGATGATTTAGAAAAATCAATTTTAAAATCTGGATCCACCTCAATACCTTCTTTTCTGTCTAAAGATAAAAGTGATTCATCTGCATTTTCAACAAAAATTTTATCGGAAACTTCTTTTACTTCACTTGCATGTGCTTGAAGTAGGGTTAATTAATAGAATTTTGACATTTCCTCGAGAGGGATTCACTAAACAAGGAACTAGACCCACAAGCTCAACTGTAAGCTTCTCACTCAAGGCATGAACATAAATTGGGTGAGAGAATTCCTCTGCAGGATCCAACCTTCCCTTTATAATTTTCTGCTCATTTGGTTCAAGCGTGATGGAATTCTCTGCCTGAACCCTCATTTCACTAAGTGCCTCGGTGTCTGGAGAACCCGAACCTAAATCTACGGTCTCATTTCCTATTAGCATTTTATTTTGACGAAAATCAAAAGTTAAAGAAGGTAATTTCTTTAATGCGTCGCAACCCAGCAGAGCTTGATAATTTTGATTGGGAAATCTTTCGTCCTCTATGAAATAGAAAGTCACGAGCACTTCAGTGTTTGCCAGGACGAGCCTTACTTCCCCCTTTCTGCGCATGGAGATTGTATGACCCGAAGCACTGATCACATTGATTGCTGTGGGTAGCAAGGGACAACCCCACTCCTGGGCCATCGATAACGGGGCCACACTCACGCTAGCTCCTGTATCTATAAGACATTTCAATGGTCGTGAGTTAATTCTCGCATTGATGATAGAGAAATTTGATGACATCGATCCTAGTATTCCGGAGGTCGCAAGTGTGTTCAAGTAACTCGTTTGGAGTTTGGTTTCTAGTTGTTCATATTTCTCCCACTTGCCTTGTTTATTCTTACGCAAAACCAAACGTGATCCTGGATTGTTCGGATCACCTATTTCTGAAAACGCGGGAGGAAGTGGCGGCACCCTGTCCCGCTTAGAAGAGTACAAAAATTCGGCTGCCGTTTGATCGGCAGATGGTGAATCTGGCAGCGGCAAAAATGGATCATCATCTGGATCGCCCTGAACATAGTTACCTAATGCTATCCTATTTGTTAGAGGACTAATTGTGATCCCTCCAAAAGTTTCAATTAAATCCATTCCGATCAGTAAGTCAAAGTCTTTATGGCCAAACCACTGATTTTTCAAAAAATAAAGTTCAACCATAGAGTAATGCCCATCTGTTTCTAATCTTACTGTAGCCTTTTTGTTAACGACGTTTTCTTGGA
Organism: Rotylenchulus reniformis; assembly: GCA_001026735.1. Lineage (NCBI taxonomy): Eukaryota > Metazoa > Nematoda > Chromadorea > Rhabditida > Hoplolaimidae > Rotylenchulus > Rotylenchulus reniformis. The sequence continues at coordinate 22,938 of LDKF01001193.1, forward strand.
GTGCGTTTCCTTTTAGCTGCATTGAAGTGTAATGGATTGACATTCAGACCCCTGAACCCCAAAGATTGAATTTGGATATGGACCTTTTCAATTTCCCTTCTGGGAAGCCCAATAGTTGGAATGATCCTGTCAGCCCCATCTCAGAACCTGTGTCAATTAATGCAGAGCACAAAAAGTCATTGATAAATACAGGGATAAATGGAAGATTCGAAAAATGCGCAAATTTGTCAATATCCTTGGGATTACTAGCTTCCCTCGATATCTTAACTACGCAAATCGATGCATTATCGTTTCCTTTTTTCCAAGCTTCCCTAGGGAAGGTCAAAATTTTTGGTAAGTCTGGTGAAAGCTTATTGATAGGTATAAAATCAATTTTTGGACCTGGATCTTCGGTTCTTGTCGTCTGGTCTCGGGCAATAGACTGTGCTATATTCTGTGCCAAAGAGGCGCCAGAATTGCCTAAAAGTATGCGACCTAAACGACCGTTTAATGCATACTTTTCCATAGCAACTAAAGCTAGCCGAATGAGAACATCCAGAAAACAAATCATGACCACTATAGTCATGGAAATACGCCAAACCATTTGCCAATTCCCAAAGATTTGTTGCTTCAATTTCATCTTTTGCTTGTTCCCAGCTGTTCGAAAGGGAAGCTAGTATTTTTGTGTCCCTCATATGAATTTTGTAAGTGACCTCACTAAGCTCAATTAAATTGTGGACAAATGCATGCTTATTGATGTCAGAAAAATTGAGTATTACCAGATGATGAAAAGCATGCAGGGGAATGGGAGGCATCAATGCAAGTTCAAGCCCCCATCCATGACTGATACCAGTGTGCGGAATTACTTTGGATAATTTTCCCGTCACCTGGTCCAATTCGAACGTTTGCTTTTCCAATTGAATGATGGACAGGCGGAAACGGGAGCAGGTTGATCTACGGGATTCATGAACAATATTCATGGATTGTGGGTTAAGGAAGGCCATTTGAGCTTCACCATGTGTTTTTACGGCAATAGGAGGGAATTCAAAACAAGTCTCATTGGAATCAGTTGGGATAAATTGATACTCGGTAGAGTTAAGCTGAATGCAAGGCCAAATTTTCAACAGTGAGTATCCAGCTCGGGATGCTATTAGATGGGGAGTATCAAAAATTAAGCGAGCCAAAATGGTTGGGTTTGACATAAGTGCTGATTCAGCCCAGTTTTGTGCATCCCTCATGAATTCACATGTGGATACTATCGCGTGCTTGAAGGCAAAAGTGAGTGTTTCCGCAATTTTAGCATCGAGATATGTTAATTGCGAAGCCATTGAGATCCGGTTACTATGCTATTAGTTGCTCTCTTGGTTCTAGCCCGAGGGCTATTCTCCAATATCAGGTATCCGAAATTTTGTTCTGATAATAGAATCTTTTCTTCACAGCTTTTGACATGCCATTTTCTTGGGGAATCGGTTAAAGCTATTTGAGTACCATCTGCCAGCCATGTATTGTTCAGAAGGTGGCCCTCCCAGTCACCTAACGGCAGATATTCACACATCTTACCAATTTCCGGATTCCAAACCAACTGGGTTTTATCCCCTAGACCACAGTTACCCTTTTGGTATGGACAGGTGGGTGGCTTCGGCCAGTGGGGAGTGGATGGATTTATCGCCGAACTTTGAGCTTACAGTTGTTATAAAAAGATAGCAATTTTCGCTAGAGACTCTTTTCCAAGAAAAGGAGCCAAAGAACCACCATCTGGGAGTTAAATCCATCTGGTTGTCAGTACGGAAAAGTGATCCCTCTTTTATTAGAGGACCCAGATGACATTCCTTCTTCTTGATCATCTTTTGGCATTCTTGGTACGAAACTTCAAGCGGTTCCGAATCATGTTGTTTTTCAATGGGAACCCCAGATATGGATGTATATTTTGACATTGTTTTTCTTACAATGTGACAAGCCCAGGCTTCTGTATGATACTCAATCGAATTGGGAGCATATACCCTACGTGTCTGGGGAATTGGTATATGAGAATGGCTAATTGGGGATAAAGGGCAGCCACGAAATTTGGGAAGTTCCCAAAGAGCTCCGTGAATTTTGGTTGACAGATAAGAGGATGATCAGGAATGTGTGAGAGTCCCGTTCAACTAACTATTCCCATAATGGATAATAAACAGAGACAAATCATTAGAACTCTTGATAGTTGGGGGGCAAGACTAAATGCTTCCCAGCTGGAAACACGAGAAACCGGTTGTTCGTTGACAGAGGAGGACCCCGGAGTCTCATTGGGCTCATTCACTTGAGATTGGCTCCTTTGGGATTTTATTGGTTCAGTTTGAAAAAGCATATTGCACTCTTTATTTTGGGTAGATGCTTGCTGATAGACTGCATTTGAATTAGACATTTTCAATTCAATGCGATCTAGTTGCTTTGTCAATGCATCTAGATCTGAATTGAAATTGTGAGAACTTCCAGCTTGGTATGAGTATGTGGGTGTATATGTGTGAGGGTATTCATATTGCAGCATATTGACGGGAATACGGTTTGGGTTTGTCGTACCTTGGTTCTGAGGTCGCCTGTTTGAATTCCACCGGGAATTATTTTGATAAAAGTTTTGCCTGTTTCGGCAATTGTATGCAACATGACCAACCCGTTGGCAATTGAGAACATTTTGGTCTACCAGACCATTTGCGATCATTTTCAACCCTGTTATATCCTGGTCGAGGGTTGTCGCGGTTTCCAAAGTTCGAAAAACCAGCCCTATTATTGAAGTTGTTTGATCGATTTTGATTAAAACCTCCTCGGAAGTTTGAAAAATTCCTGGTACCAATCTGACGATTGTTCTGTAGGGTCCTATTTTGAGTATATTGCGGCCTTGGTCCTACCCATGAATTCACATTAGGTGAAGGAATTTGGTTGGGAATGTGCTGAAACTGATCTTTGGGCTGAGCAGGAACGCTCAATGCTTGGATTGCAAATTTCAGAGGATCAGGAGCTTGATTTTCGGTGGCTGTGGCTAAAAGGAGTTCCAGTTCTTGGGCCTGAGCAAACACAGAATCAAGATCTTGGTTCTTTGATGCGCCAGTTAACCGAATCAAAAATGCTAAGTTTGGCTTAATTCTTTCTAAAAATTCATCCTCACGCGTGACTGAATCACTGCATCACCCTGGCCAGCACAAACAGTTGAAACTAATGGCGAAAGCCTTGCTAAAAATTCCCTAACAGTTTCATTGTCGCGTTTTTTACAGGCTGAGAGAGAACGTTTAGTCAATTCTCGTCTCTGGGGTGAATCTAATTTTTCTCGAATTGCTACTAGCGCATGATCAACTGTATCCTTTTTATCGTCCGGAAGTTTATCCAAAATTTTCCTTGAGGTCCCTTCCAAGGAGAATTTTAGTCTACCTAACTTTTCTTCTTTGGTCCAATTCGTCCCAGCATATTCTAATAAATCACGGAATTTTTGTGCCCAATTGTCAAATGCCGCAGGACTTTCGTTCTTAAAGGCAGACAACTGACTTGCAAACGGATCCACTGCCGTTAAAACATTCAAAAATTCGCCATCCAAAGTTTCTCGTCTTTCATGGGTTGATGAATAGCTTAAATTATCTTCATCTCCTGACTTCTCGGGCTCTGAACCCTGTTCTTCCTTCAGTTCTCTCTCTATTTTCTCAATCCTAGCAATGATTTGATCCATACGAGTGTTTAGGGTTTCAGTATTGGTGTTAATTTCGATAGCCATATCATTGATGGCCTTAGTATTTAAAAGGGCACGCCTATTGATCACCCTCAAAGATCGATTCATTCCATCTTCAAGATGTACAATTTGAAGATGTACCTTCTCTAGCAAGGCTATGCTTGCTGTTGCACTTGCGTTTTTGGAAGCGCTTAGGCATAAGTTTTTATCAACGACTTCAACATTTATCTGCTCATCACCCATTGTATATTCTTGACTCTACCCAAAGGTAGTACAGAGGGATCACTCAACTATGGATAAGGTTAGGGATTAATAGAGAAAATAAACTTGGAGCGAGTTTTTTTGTCTCTACCCAAAGGTAGTGCAAGAAAGCTAGATACAAGTTGTTTTGAACTTGCGAATTAGAAGGATTAAGTTGAAGGTGTAGAATTATTTGATGAAGAGTAACTGAGTAATGCAGTGACTTTTCTGAAAATAGAATAGAATTTTATTTACTTGCTCAAGAGAATGACCATTGATTTTGGGGAAAAAATTCATATATTGTCTCCAATGCTTTCCTAATTAAGTATGATACAAAGATAAAGGAATATTGTCCAAATCGGAGGCGATATTGAACTCTGTGGTTAGGAAGTTGGGAATTTCATGAAAAAAAATCTGGTATTTGAATAACGTTGCCAGTAGGGAATAGATTTTATGCGCGAAAATACTCAGAATATGTGAATAAAATATGCATATAAAAATCTCAAAATCCGCACAAAATATGCTCAAAATTTTCACAAAGATTTTTTTTCAGACACATTTCACTACAAAAGATAGTTCCAAAAAAAATCATTTCTCCTAGATCTAAAGTTTATCGGAATTTTAAGGCTTATTCTAAAAAAATGATCCAAAAATTAGAAAATATGCCAAATAATCTGCGGAAAATTCCTCCAAAAGTGTTAAAGATTTGTAAATTACGCATAAAAGGACAAAAACATGCAAAAATATACAATTAGAATTCAATTTTATCACTTTAGACTATTTAGAAAAGTATTATGCGTGATTTTCGGGCTTTCTTAAAACTGAAAAAAGGCATTTGCATAAAATCAGTTCCCTAGTTCAGTGCTGAATGTGATTTTCAGAAATAATCTAGGAGTGGAAGGAGAGCGAAAATAAAATTCTAATTATTTTGGAATAAATGCAACTGATTCAGTTGTCTGAAGAAAAGAAAATAAAAATTGAAAAAGAAGAAAACTGAGGGCACTGAATAGTGAAAATGAAAGGAAGCTAAAGTGGATGGGGATCCTTAAAAGCTGATGGTCTTTGATGTTCCTGAGAAGATGAGAGTAATCTTCCGGCCATTAATGCGGAACGCAAGAAATTGAACTAAAGGAATCGGAGTGATCGCTATCTGAGATGGTTACATTCGGGCTATATCAAAGGTTGATTGCACATGGTAAATCGTTGCAAAATACTGTAATATCTTTACTTTCTGATTTACACTTTCTCACGGATTCCATCGCCATCTCGTACACCATACGAGTAAGAGAGCAATTTTTTAAACCTAAATAAAATAATATTTTTTTAATTAAATGGTACACACGATATTAATATATTCGAAATATTTTGGGAATATAATATCATCACCTATTTCAATTATTTTGGTTCTTTTCATATAACTCCATTTATACTTTAATATTTAAACTCAATCTAATTATTAAAAAAAATAATTTTTAATTTTTAGACTTTTTTTAACTTTAAATTTTTATGTTTGTTGACTTTATTATAATTATTGACCTTATTAATTTTTAAATGATTTATTTCATTTTTGTAAAGATTATTTCATTATTTAGTTTCTGTAATAAAAAAACAAAATAATTTTAAAATGTTTGAATAATTTATATTTTTTGAAACGATTTTATCATTAATTAATTTTTGCTAACAATTCATTTGCTATTATTTAATACCTAATTTAATAAATATAATAAAATAAATTTATTTATACTAAAATAAATTAATAAATAATTAATAAAAAAATAATAATAGCAATAACGATAGCAATTTTGTAATAAGTAATTGCTTAATTATATTTATTTGAATATTTCTTCTTTTAATTTTTCCACTCAATCTAAAAGGTTACAAACTTTTTGTAATATTTTAAACTATTTAGTAATTTTGGAAGTAGATATAGGGATTTTTTAATAGGTATATAATTTTAGTAATTTATAAAAGCTACCTTTTAATTCGGTTATTTTATGCTAATTTATTCATATCTTTTTATTTTTGAGATTTTCTTCAATTTATTTTAATGTTAAATTATCGAAAATATTGTTTATTTTAATAGATCTAAAAGTTTTATTTATTAAAAATTTATTAATTAATTTATTCCTCCAAAATCTTTCCCATGCGAACAATGAACTTAAGGCACCCAATTTGATGATTAATTAATTACTTTTTAGTTGATGTTTATTAAAATTTTAGAATGGATCCAGGATGTATAATATAAAATTTGGCATATATTTTCATACTATTACAGTTTTTCATTAATATTTATTTATAAATTTTCTACAATTTGAATCTTATAAACAATTGCATCAGTTTATTAAACAAAAAAACTAGAAAAATATTATTATTTTTTTAATATTTTATATATAAAGTTATTAATTAATTTATTTTTGTTCATATGCTTAAAATTGGTTTTAAGTTTTCATCAATTATTTATATTCTCTAATATATGAGATGCTTTAAATTTTTGTTTTCAAAATAATTTTCACGAGAATATTTTAATTATTTAAAATCAATTTACCATTCATTTTTTCTATATCATAAATAAATTTGATTCATAAAATAATAGTATTTAAAATATATATAATTTATAGCTATATAAAGTTGAAAAAAAATTACAATTTAAAAAGGGGAATTATAATTATTTATCAAAAGAGTTTGATTATTTTTTAGTGTTTAAAGATGAATTAATTCTTAATTAAGTTGTCCACAATGCATCGCTTAGGGATCCGATTCCTGTTCTCTGGCATATTAATTTTTAAAATTATATCGAAATGTGTATCTTTCGAAATGTGTATCTTTCTAAATGTATATTCCATTCTTTATAAATGAAAAAAATAATACTAATTTTTATTTAATATATTTTAATTTGATGGAAATATGATTTAATTTAAATTTTTATAATTGGAAAAAATCCCATTTCAAATTAAGAAAATTGAATTATTTTTGAAAAATATTTTAGTTAAATTATAGATTTTATTTTCTAAGTTCTAAGTTCTAAGTTCTAAGTAATTAAAATTACTTTAAAATTTTTCTTTTATAAGTCTTTATCTATCCTTTTTAAATATATTTTTGGTAATATATTAGTAGTATTTTATATTTTAATTTTATTTTAAAAAATGAGACTTAAAAAGACAACTTTTTTATTATTTAAAAAACTGACTATTCCTTGTTTTTCTTCATAAGCGATATTCCAGCTATTTGATTCTTCGTGATATTAATTATTATTATTTATAATTTAAATATTTGTAATTTCTTTTTTTTGTAAATTCTATAATTAGATAATAATTTAAATATCAGTATAATTGATGTATGGTTAAGGTTAATAATATTGTTAATTATGTTATTCCCTTAGAAAGTTTATTTTTTTATCAATGTTAGATTTTTATTAAAAAATTAAATCGATATTTATTATCATATTATTATTAATTGCAAAATATTTATTTTATTGTTACTTTGTTTTAAAAATTAAATATTAATATACCAGCAATTAAATATTTTTTGCTTAAAAATTAAATTTTATATTTATATCTAAAAATATTATAAAAATAATTTATATTGATTTCGATTCTGCATAAATTATACTTTTACATTCGGCACACATTGCTTTTCTAAATACAAAATATCTCCATTTTGGACGCCCTTCTTCTATAGCAGAATTAATGGTCGCCACTTCTTCTTCAGCTGGAATTCCTTATTCCAATGTTGACCAATGACTTTATTAAATTAAGAATTTCGGCAGTTTAAAAATTCCGGCGATTTGATCGTTGTTTCAGGATCGGAAAAGTAAATGTGCTATTGAAAATAATTAAATGGTTTAAAATATTTTTTAATATTCATATTATTTATTTAAAATGTATTTTTATTTAGACCATTGATTAAATCTTTATTGTTTCAATTTTTAGGTTGAATTAAAAAAATTATTAAATGTATAATATAAATCTTCAATAAGTTTAATTAATACAATAGTTTTAAAAACTTTAAAATTTTATTAAAATTAATTTTTATTTTTAGGAAATATCATTTTATTTTTAGGAAATATCATTTTTATTTTTTATTTTTTAAATAAAAATATATTCGAATATCTTATTTACTTTGTATATTTGATTAATATTAGGCACTTTATTGTTAGGATTTAAATTACTCTGAATTAATTATTTCTTTTTATTTATAAAAAGAATTTTTAAGGATAAAATTTATTGCCATTGAGTTTTAGTTATAAACACATTTTGCCTAACAATTTGGCTTTTAATATTCTTGAAAAAAAATTAAAATGTAACTATTGACGCAATTTAGAAAAAAATATCTAAATTTATTTATTGAAATAATTTTTGTTTAGAATTAAAGAACTAATTATTTTTTAAGGTAAAATATAATTTATATATGATTATAAAATAATTATTACAATAATAATAGTCAAATTAATCATTAATATAATTTAAAATTCTCTGAAAAATTTCTAATGTTTTGATTTTTTTATTACGCTTAAAATTATTTTTATCATATTAATTATTATAAAGAATATAATTTTGTTTTTGTCCAATCTTTTCTATTAAAAAAATAATATAACTACGGTTGGACAGTTTTTATTCCCTCAAAGAATTTCCACAAATTGATCTTATTTTATTGTAGAAAATTTTTTCTGTAATTATATTATATTTTAGGGTCTTATTTTTTTATTTTTTACTATTATAGTAAAAAATAATAAAATAATTTATCTTTAATGGTTTTATTTTAATTTACTTTATTCATAACTTTTTATTTCAGTATTTTTAAAAATCTGATAATTCAAATTTTAAAATCGTTGAATTGAAAAATTTACATATATTTCTATAATAAATTTATCATTTGCACAAAAGAACATAAGATTTTTCACATCAGTAAAAATAGTTGTTTTAAAATTAGCAAAAATGGAATAAAATTTAATTTTTTATTTCATAGAATATACAATATAATTCGTAATTATTTATTTATTTTTAAGTTCTCTTCCAAAGGCCAGATAAAATTTTGATAATTCAGATATCGAAAGGGAAAACTATGTATTAATTGTTTTAAAGAAATTAGTTCCAATTTTTAAACAATAATTTTTAATTTTTTTAATGGAGATGATGTTTCATGTAAATCAATGTCTTCTTAATTATTCATTCATGTGTTAGAATTACCATTATAAATTTAAAAAATAAATATAAAAAAAAATAATTAAAAAGTAATTTTTTATCTTTTTAAAAAAAAATTTCCTTACTATAATTTTTTGCACCGATAGAGATTATATTAATTTTTTATATATATGAATCAATAAATATTTTTTCATATTTTAATGAATATTTATATTATATATATTATACTAGTTAATTTTGCCAATTTTCTTTAAAGATTATAGTTTATATAATTATAAAAATTATAAAAATATATTTCTTTTTCATTTATGAAATTATTATGATAAGATTTTTTTATATTAATATTGATTTTATTTCTCATCATTTTGATGATAAAATTTTAATAAAGAAATTTTCACCAATGATACGAAAACAATTAGTATTGTTTCTATAATATCAATTTTATATGTATATTTATTTTTCTAGCAGATTCAGCTTAACAAATATTTTATCTTATTGATATTATTTTCAATGAATGTTGTCGAATCTATTACTTCCCTTTTATTTTTTATATATTGCGTTTGATTTGTAAATAAAAATATATTTGAATATGTTATTTATATTAGGCCCTTTATTTTTAAGATTTAAATAACTTTGAATTATTTCTTATTATTTATAAGAAGAATTTTATAAGGAAAAAATTTATTGTCATTGAGTTTTAGTTATAAACAAATTTTGCCCAACAATTTGGCTTTTTAATAAACTTGAAAAAATTAAAATGTAACCAACGATACAATTTAGAAAAAATCTATTATTGAAAAAATTTTCGCTTAGATTTAAAGAACTAACTAATGTTTAAAGTAAAATATGATTGTGAAATAACTATTAATAATAGTCAAATTAATCATTAATATAATTTAAAAAATTAAAAATTTTTAATATTTTGATTTTTTATTAAGCTTAACATTATTATTAATTTTTAATTATTATATTAATTATTATCAAAGAATATAATTTTGTTTTTGTTAAATTTTTCAACAGAATCAATTTCCAACGGTAGGATAGGTGATGGAACTGGTGAAGTTGACCGTTCTATATCTTTTATAATAATTTTTATTTATGCTAATCAAATTTTTCTTTTTTTTCATTATTTCTTTTCAACAATGGATTAAAATTAATTTTTTATTGCCCATAATATTTTTTAAATTTATTTGTGCCAGTCATTTGATATTTCTTTTATTTCGTGCATCGTTAATAATTATGTTTAAGTACCAAATGAAACTCAAAATACATCTCGCACTTCTCGTTGCGTCATTGTACAACCAGTTTCTACGTTTTTTCAGTGTGGCGTACCATTATATTTTTTAATTTTTTTAAACAAAAGTATTAATTTTTTCTTTGTAATATATGTTTGTATAAAAAATTTATTTTAACATACTAATATCTTATTGAGTTATCATTAAAGTATGTATAATTTAATATATTTAAATAAGATAATATTTTTTTATTAGGCCAAAAATTATTTTAAATATCAATTATATTTTTCTATATTTTTTTTGATTTCCAGAACGTTTACATGGTGTCGGATTAAAGTGAGGCCTGTTCAGATGCATGGTTGTTCCAACCACTCATTGTGACGCCCATCCTTGACAGATATTTATTTGGAAAAAATTTATAATAATTCTTAAAGAAAAGGCCAAAATTTTTAATTAATATAGAATAATATAATTTTTGAATAAGTTGATAAAAATTAATTTTAATAAATAGTATCGGTTAAATAATATTAAAATTTTTATAATGATTAAATAAATCTTTTTTCAATTAAATTTTAATAGAATATATAGTATAATTTTTTTGAATTTTTATTTAGAAAATTATTTACTTGCGAACAACGCCCGCTTGGTGGGGTAATCAGCAAGTGGGAGGGTTGGTGCCCCCGGGATCCCGGATCTCCGCCCAGCAGACTGATCACCAGAGGTCATGAAGAGAAGAGGACCCATGAGGTTTTTGGATGTTCCGCCCCTTTCCCGAAAAAGATCAGCCAATAGAAGGGAATGGTGTTTTTTCCTCCCCGATCGATTTCTTCCGCCGATATCAATATCTATATTTATAAGAATTTTATTATTCAATCATTTTTTAATTAACCTCTCGATATACAAGTTTTACATATAGTTTTTTTTTATATTTTTGGGAGATATTAACATATTTCATTTATGAAGTTTTATGTATTTTACCTTCTAATTAGTTTATTTAGCATTAAAATTTATTTTTGAGTAAGCTTATTATTGTTTATTAATTTTTCTTTCTTTATATTTTTCTTTTACATAATAAATAAATATGGATAAATTTGGTAATTTATTTTCCCGTTTCCACATCCATCTGGGCCAGCCTCTCGATGTCTGGCGGCACCAAAGCTTTCTCAATTTCGCTCATTTTGGCTAACTCGGCCTCTTGGTGCGCCCTCACATCTGGTGTGATCTATTAGAGAATTTTTTTAAATTAAGCATTCTTGAGGAAGTCGCTGCTAGTAATAGAAATCCACCACTCTCCCCCATTTTTATTTGAGATTTAAACCATTGTATTTTGTGTCATAACATGTCATAGTAAATAATATTTTTACAGGTAATAGTAAATAATTTTTTATATTAAATAATTTTTTGATAATTAAAACATCGCTTCCTTTTTATTTTTTGATTCTTATTCTTTTATGATTTATCATTTGGATATACATGCATTGATTTATAAAAAATGAAATCGGCGACGGCGACATATCAGCTACTTCTGTCTGAACCTGCAAAAGTTCAACCACTTTACAACCCCTTTAAATGATTTTTTAATTTTTCCTCTTTATATATCATTAAAATTTAAGCATGTATCTTTTATAATATTATTTTTATATAATGATTTTTCATTGAATCATTGTGTATATAGTTTTACAAAATAATAATATCAATTAATATTATTATTAATTGGTTTATTAATAGATGCGTTAAAAATGAATTTAAATTTAAATTTTTTATATGATGATGCAAATTTATTTTAGTAAAGCTTTTTTAGTAAATAATTATTTAATATCAATTTATTTTCATAGTTTTTTCTTTAATCTATGAAGTCGTAAATAGTCATTTTTACATAATATCCGAATATATTATGTAAAATTATTTAAATCTTTCTAAAAAATTATTATAAATCAAATAAAAATGATTTAATTTAATAGAATTTATTTTCTACCTATTAAGAGAATTATGAACTATTACTAAGACCATTATTTCATAAAATTAATTTTTATTAACTATATTTTATTAAATTTTGACGTATTCAATTATTTCCAATTATTTAAAATATCCTTTTGGTGAAATACAGTTAATTATTATATTTGATACTAATCTATTTTTTCTTTCAACAATTCAATTGTATTTTACCTAATTTCTTTTTTTTTGTTATTATTTTTGGTACTAGTGAAGGGCCCTGTAACCACAGTTTCCATCTCCATTTATTCTATCATTTGGCCAAAACTTTAAAGTTTTTTCATTAAAATATTTTTAAAAAGGCATTATTATTTTATTAGGAAACATATTTCTGTAATTGTTCAAACCAATCTTACAAGTTAGTAATATGATTTAAAAATAACAATAAATAATGTTTTTAACTAAATTTTTTCAAATTGACAGCAACAAATTATGTAAAAGAATTTATTTTTGTTGTCATAATTAAATGTTAAATTTAGTAGGGCTATTTATTTTTAAACCGTTTGCGCGAAGCTTCTCATCAGATCTATTCCATCGGAAATAGATCTATCTCACAAGGGAACATATCGAGCTGTCAGTATTCAGATCTTAATTTAACCCATCCTATCTTGTAGAGCACCCTCACATTCCATCGTATATTTTTTGCTTTTTCTCCCCGCTCAAATAGTGAAGGGTAGAAAAATCGATTTCAAAAATAAACGATCGTTGATCCACGCGGATCATTCGCCCTTTGGTATGGCGTCGATCGTACCATGTAAAAACACAATAACATGGTGTGCCCTAAAAACGGTGGGGATTAATTGGTAAGCTAAAAAGATAATTATAAGCAAGTAAATGGTCATGGTTAATAATTATTATGCATAGTACGGTAGATTTAATCCAATGGGTGGATGATCCGCGTGGATAAACGACCGTTCGCTTAAACTTTAAACAATTTTTCGGCACTAGTTTAAAAGCGGTTAATTTTGAAAACCCACAAATTTAACAGGGGGGACCCTTTTCATTTTAAAACCAAAAAAAATTTTTTTTCATTTTTTTTTACTATTTTAACTATTTTTGAGCAAAAGAGTTGCAAAAAAACAAAAAAGAAATTTTCATTTTTTTCCTAACAGGGGGGACCCTTTTGGTGGGTTTTCAAAATTAACCGCTTTTAAACTAGTGCCAATTTTTCTACCCTTCACTATTTCAGCGGGGAGAAAAAGCAAAAAATATACGATGGAATGTGAGGGTGCTCTACAAAGTAGAATGGGTTAAATTAAGATCTGAATACTGACAGCTCGATATGTTCCCTTGTCAGTGAAACTCCGATGCAATCCTCGTTGCGCTTTATTTTTATTGGTTAAAAATAATAAATTTTTAGATTTAAAATTCCTTTATGCTTTCAATATTAATGTATCGAATTAGTTTTGAGTAAATTAACGAGTTATTTTCTAGTTTTCAATTTTTAATTAGGATATAGCTTTGGATAATTAATTGAGATTTCAATATTTTAACTTAATTTATATATTTTATTTAATATCGCTTTTTGTTATTCAGTTGATAAATAGAAAAATTCGAATTATTTAACATAAACCCATTTTTAATTTTATTATACAAAAAATGTATTAACTTTTATTTAAATGATCTACATATTTTTTTAAATTTTCATACATTGAAGTAATTCTGTCAAGTTTTTTCGTTTTGTTTCAAATTATTTTAATATAAAATATTATTTCATGGAATAGGGAAAATATGTTTTGGGGAATGAGACCCTAATAAAACATAAGTTTAACAAATTTATTGATGCCATCCACGAAAAAAACAGTGTTTAATTTTGCAATTTTACCTTGTCGATTTTTCATTATTATTTTTTCTTTATTTCATTTTTCAATTTTTTGCCATTTACTTTACCTACTTTGTTTGGAATTATCAATTAAATATCAGATATGTATATAAAATTCATTTTAAATCAATTTAATTTTTATGAAAATTTTATTTTTTCATGAAGAAGAGGATAAGGAACGGCGATGCCGTTAATAAGTTGGATAACAATAATTTTTCAATATTTTACTTGGAAAGATGATTTAAATTGAGTATATTAGTGATTTTTGATTTTTTAATTGAACTACTTAATTGAACTAAGTATTTAATTGAAAATATTTTATTGTTAAGATTGATTTAAAAATCTTATATTATTTATTTTATGTGAATATTTAAATTATTAGAAAATAAATAGATCAAATCCATTACTATGCTTGATTGGTTGCCCAAGTTGTATTGCATCAGCTCAAACGATATATTTAAGTAATATAATAACCACGGAAGTTGAAATAGTCCAACATCCAACACATTAATTATATTATTTCTTCCCTCGAGATTCATGTGATTTTCCATCAAATATCTCAATATTTGAACCTCTTCTTGCCCCTGCTTACTATAACCCAAAATTTTTAGAGCGGTGCAAGCTTTTGTTCTTGATCAAATTTTTTATAACCTTAATAGCAAATTAAAAAAGAAGAAGAAGAAAAGCATGTATATTTATAATATTTATATTAAGATTTTTTTGGTTTTAAGTACACTTGACAAAGAATGATTGATAAAAATTAATATAAAAATGATTAAATGTAATGTCAAGATTATTTTTAACAATCTTTTATTGCATAAATTACTCAACTCTTTACAAATTTTAATTTTCTCTTTACAAATTTTAGATAAAAAATTATTAATTATTATTATTTAAACTAATTATAAGAATTAATTATTTTATTTAATATCATGGACTATTAAAAAAATAATTAGTATTTAAACATAAGAAAACACTTTATATTGAATGTAATCTTTTAGTTGATCATATTTAAAATGTCAAAAATATGGCTCAATAAATTTAAAATAAATTTTCTGAATTTATTAAAAATAATTTTATTATTATTTGCAAAAAATATTTTAATTATTGTTCATTAATGAAAATGCTAGTGGAATCCATTCAGATCCAGCAAATTAAATAAATAAAATTAATTATTTCTTATTTACATAAAATTACATTCATTGATAAATAATCTAGTTTTAATTTTTTTAATTTTTAGATATTTATAATAAAATTTTTAATCCAATTTTGTTTAAATAATTTGTTTTTAATAATAATAATAATATTACCAAAATAAAATTAAAATTTTTATGGAATAATAACAGGATAAGAAATTATTATTTCAGCGTTTGAGTAATAATAAATTTATTTAAAAATATATATATAATTCCAAAAGTTTTTAGATTTATATATAACTTTTTTTTTCTCAAATTCCATTAATTCGATATGCAATTATTTTAGAATTCCAAGTCATCATTTTATATTAATATAGAATTTCCATACTTTAGCATTTTAATTTGATTAATCATCAATATTTTTAAAAATTAGCTATTAATATTTTTGGATAAATTATAGTTTCCTTGTTCTCTCTTTGTTATTTGATATGATTTTTGAACAAGATTCGCAAAAGATTTGAAAAACAATTTTATTAATTTATTAATAGAGTTTAAATATAATAATTTTTAATTGATTTATAATTCCTAATATAGATATTTGACTTAATAGAAGTTCTTTTATGATTCGATTTAACTCGCTTCACAAATTATAGTGAATAAAAAAATAATTATAAATCTTTTTAATTTCGTATGGTGTTTTTTCAGAGAAAAAATCAATATTAATTCTAATTAAATTTTTAATATGTTCAATTCACTTTTTCCATATAATGATTAATTTTTTAAATAATTTTTTCATTTTAATTTTGGATAAATAAGCATTAATTTTCATCACATTTATAAGATGAGGCTTTTTAATAATTAATTAAAATCATTTAAAGGTTAATAACAATTTATTAAAAACATAATTAATTTTTTATTTTTAATAATTGTTTGCAACATTTTCATCCTTATCTTGTTATACAATTTATTTGTTTTTTTATTTTAATGATGTTCATTCGCCATTCCTACCCGAAAAAAAACAATTTTTAATTTATTATTTAATCATAATTATTTTTTTAACATTTTCATTAATATTTATGGTAAATAGAACAGAAAAATCTAATTTGCTTAGTTCCATGATTTTTTAATTGCCCTATTTTTATTATATTAATCTATTTTCCATATCTATTTCTGTGATCTATAGTAAATTTTGATTTAAATAAAAGATTATATGATTTTATTTTTTTATTCTAAGAATTTCACAATTATTAATAGATACTTTTTTTAAATGTAGGTTGGCTCAAAAATGGCACTTTCAAACGCAAAGGTGAATTTATTTAATCTTTATATGTTTTTATTAAATATATATTAATTTCATTATTTTTAATTCAAATTTGTTAAACAGAAAATATATTTTTGTTTATTTTTTTTTATAAAAATGCTATTTATTATCTCTCTATCATAGTTTAAATTTTTTTTACAAAATATTTTACTTCAAAAAATATTTTTATTATATACATTATAAAATTTAATTATATTATTTTATAAAATTTAATTAGATTAAAATTTAATTATATTATTTTTAAATTAATTTTTATCTGTGCAACTTGCACTTTTTAAATCTCTCTAAAACTTTTTATTTAGTTTACAATTAATAACTTCTCAGTATTTGTTTCAAGATTATCAGCAATTCTGGAATACTTATAAAATGAAAATATTTAATAAATAATAAATCCTTAAAAAAGATATAAAATGGATTATCAATATATTTTGAAATACTTTAAATAATTCGTTTTTTTATTTATCTTAATTTGTTAAATTTGAATAATTTATTTATAAATTATTATAATTTTTGGTGATGCTATAGTTGATGCTCAGACATTTAATATAATTATCTCATTGCCTTGTATCTAAGAATTTGGTGGCTGTTCAACGCGTCTTCGTGCGATTCTTCTTTTTATTTTTTTATTGTATTATTTAAATTTAATAACGAGGTACAATGCATAATTACTGATCGAAATAAAATAATTATCCAACGAAAAATTTATAAATAAAATTATAAAATTTTCACATGGTAATCCTTTCATACCGCAGTACCGGCATTTTGTGTAATTTTATTATTTAATAAAAATCTTCATAAATTCATAAGTATTTTAATATTCCATATTGAAAATAATCCTTATTTGATCATACATTCGCTTTCTATCCTCGTTTAAACGATAAAGTGCAAAATTCACGTTAGCATTTATATTTAAAAAAAACTTTCAGATAAATAATTCTATTTAATATATTGTTGTAGATTTACTCCATTAGTAATATATAATAGTATTAAAATAAAAACTAAACTATATATCTATATTAAGATAATTTCTTCATGATATTTTTTCACCAATCAAATTCATTCATTATCTTTAATTTTAAGTGGCTTTTTTGGGCTCTGGATTGGTCTAACTTCAATTGTTGATCTATTAAAAAATAATAATTAAATAATTTAATAATTAATATCTTCATTTATGTACCTTTGAATTGCTCACTGGAAAATTATATCTCTTACTTTTCATTTTATAAGGAAAACACAGAAAATTCTTCAATTTATTTAATTAATTTTTCAGTTATTAATAATAATAATTTATTCAATATAATATTAAATCCTTTATTAAAACTAATTATAATTTTAAATTATCACATAGAGTTTATTAACATTTTTGATTTATGTTTATTTAAAAAAAATCAAAAAATCTTATAATTTTTTAAAAAAATTTATTATTATTTCACTTTTTTGTATATAACTATATTTATTAAAAATAAGTATTCTTTTTGATTTTAAATTATATTGGAAAAAGAAAAAAATAAATAAATTTTTTATTAGATTCTATAAAATTATATTTATAATTAAATATAAATAAATTTTATTTTCTTTAAATTGAAATTATTATACTTCTAATATAAATTCATCTTAATGAGTATTAAATTTTTATTTTTCAACCTTTCTTTTATCATTTATTAGAATTTATTTTTTAGATATTTTGAGAGAAAACATGGTATAGGACAAGGAGCTGAGTACAAGTCATGGTAGAAGAATGGATGTTGCCGAGTCATTGCGTAGTCGGACACCAGAGCACGGTCACAAACTGAAATATTTGCAAGTTTAATTTTATTACCACAAATTATTTTCTTCTAAAAATTAAGATATAAATATATATCTTCTAATAAAATATATGTTTTTACTCTTCTTATTCGTCCTCTCTGAGTTTAAAAGTTGGATTTGAAAAGATATTTTTAACAAAAAATAATCTTTAATAGTGAATTAAAAAATTTATGAGATTTTATCGTTTTACATAATCACCTTATTGTTCAGCGAAAGTAAAAAAAACTTAGCCTGTCATGTTCTGAGCGAGTATTATATTTGTTAATTCTTTATAATTGGTTAATTGATTTTTCTTTGTTTAAAAATATTTAACAAAAATTTATCAGTTATTTAAAAGTATTAGTATTTATTTTACTCATTATTTTATATCTTTTAATATTAATATTTTTCCGAATTTAAGAATGCTTATTGGCAAATTCTTTAGAAATGGAATAAAAATAGAAATAGTTTTTAAATAATTTTATGAATAATGTTGTATATTAAAAATATTTTTATATTTGATTTTCTTACTAGATATGAAGAATTAAAATTATTTAAACATATTCTTTGGAATATTTTTTCTATATAATTTAATAAACTTTAAAGTTTTTAATATTTGAATATTTGTCTATGAAAAAGCAAATTTAATTGTTTTCGATAAAATAATTTTATGATTAAATATTTTTTATTCCTTGTCTTTATTATTATCCTTTTAATTAAATACTTCAAAGAATTTTTCATGGCATTGGAAAGTTTTTTAAATTGAGCTAAAATCAAATTTAATATTTTTCATCCTTTTAAAGATTAATACTATAAATATATTCATATATTAATCTTAAAAGTTGATTTTAATTTAATATTTATCTTATATTTGATTTTTATTCATTTACTCTTAAAATCGATACTTTTGGAAATTAGTTATATTATTTAATTGTTTTCATTTGTATTTTTTAAAAATATATTAATTCTATCGTTTAATAATTTATGATGCCTTTACGGCAAGCCAAGCAAAGTGGCCCGTTTTCATTCTAAAACATATTTTTAATTTTTAATATAATTATGATATTTTATTATCAGTTATGCCCAATAATTAACTGTTTCAGATTATTTTTTAATTATTTTTTATCATTTTATAAGATTTTTTATTTTGATTGCATTTTTCTATTAATTTTCTGCATTTTCTTTGCGTTATAAAATTTTTAAATTGATAATTATCGACATAGGTGGGCAAGG
>LDKF01001194.1:8472-19117 GCA_001026735.1 Rotylenchulus reniformis
TCCACTTTCCAACCCCCATTTCTTGAACTTCAAATTAAACCAGCACAAAAATCTCATTGAATTTAAATTTACATATTCCTGACTCTGTGATTTTATAATAAGAACCTTTTCCTTTTGATCAGTTTCAATATGCTTTTTCTCTATGAGCTCTTTGGTTTTCCATTCCGCTATCACTTCAGTAACAATTCAATTGGCGCCCAATTTTCATTTTATAGCAGAGATGGAAAACGTATTCACCAATGATACCGCTCTATGTGCGTATTTGAACATGACTTCACTTCTTACCGGGGTTGTGGACAGGCTAGACGCACTTTACGCCAATGTGACGCTGCTGGAACGCCTGCTGATCGTGCCCATAATGCGTCAATGGCAATACGCCAAATGTGGCCAGGAGTTCTATTTGGAAACATTATCATACAAACTGGTAAGCTTCACACATAGAATAGAATCAAAAAATGAGATATTGAGAAAATGGATATAAAACAAATTGTGTACGAAACTGCAAAAATTTATTTTCTCGGAAAAATAAGAAAGCAGTAGTGCTAAGATGAAGTCAAGAATGCCCCTAAATGTTCGAATAAGGGGACGAAGGACCAAAACGGGTATAAATATTTAGCTTGATAAAAGAGACCAAAGAACAGAGACAATTTTATTTTTCGATATTTCAAAAAATTCGTAAAAATAAACGACCAAAAGACAAAGAATAAATTCTGTACACTTTTATTTATGCTTTTGGTCTAACAAGGTCGAAAAAAATCTACAGTAAAGAACATGACCTCAAAAGGGTGCTATGGCGTTTTAAAAAAAGTATCATAATGGGCGTTTTAAAAAAATGAATCAAAACTCAGTATGTCCTCTAAAAACTTTTTTGTTAGACCTGTTAGACTAAATGTATAAAAAGCAAAGTTGTGCAGAATTTTATGCTCTATCTGCTGGTACAAAAATTTTTTTCGAATTTCGAACAAAAATGTCAAAAAAGTCAAAAATATCGAAAAATATGGTTTTTTCGACTTTTTTCGAAATTTTTGTTCGAAATTCGAAAAATTTTTTGTACCAGCAGATAGAGCATAAAATTCTGCATAACTTTGCCTTTTATACATTTGGTCTAATAGGTCTAACAAAAAAGTTTTTAGAGGACATACTGAGTTTTGATTCATTTTTTTAAAACGCACATTATGATACTTTTTTTAAAACGACCCAGCACCCTCAAAAGGACTTTTACCCAGCAATCATAGACCACATTTATGGAAGGAGAGAAAAAAAATTATAATGTGGGAAGGGGTGAAATTAATATGAGTAAAAAAGGGCGTAAATATCAAAACACAATAAATAGGATTTTAATTTCCTATTCGAAAAAATAAAATTTTATTTCTCGATCAACTCCTTTTTCCTCTAACTTCAATAATTTATTGCACAATTATTATTCTTATAAGATGACTGTGACAAAGATCGTACCCGGAGCTATTTCGCCATTTGTGCTGTATGTCATTGTACCGGGCATTCTTGCATTGATATCAGTCTGCTGCAATACTAGCCTCATAATGGTCACATTCCGTCAGATGTATGTTATATACCTATTTTCACATCTTAAAATCCTCATTTTTTCTAAAACTGCTTATGTGTTCTGCTGCTAGGACGTTAAAAATAGTGCCAAATGGTAAAAGTTAGTCGATAACTATTTTTGAAGCTTCCTAGGCCAAAAGTATAAAAGACAAAGATGTTAGAATCAATTTTAAGCATTTTGGTCTTTAATTTTTCGAAATTTGGCCAAAAAGTTCGAACCCCCCCGCATATTTTTCAGTATCTCGAGAAAAGGTCGAACTTTTTGACAGAATTTCTGAAAACTTAAAAATACCCTAATATAGAGTAGAGCACAAAATACTACACAGTAACTTTTAATTTTTGGTCCTACTAAGCTCAAAAAACGGGGGGAGGGGGGTTTCCCTACGATATTCAACATTCTGTATAATTTGGTCGCATCTTTCCAGCAAAGATCATACGATAAGCAATTGGTTGTTGGCCTTCGATGCGTTATGCCAACTCGTCTCAATATGTCTGTTTCTGGTCAATTTGGTTGCTGCACCATTACTTGTGGCTGTGGTCAACTTTCGCGTTTGCATGATCACAAGTTTCGCTTCAACTGCGGCTTCATTCGCTTCTTTCATGACAATTTATATTATTTCTTTGGAACGATTGTTGATCACATTGGCACCATTAAGGTGATCCTAGTACTTATTAATTGAATTAAAAAATATATAATAAATTACTGATGGCTTGAAATATATAATATTGTAGCCGATTCTGCATTTTTAGCCGAATGCGCATTCGGCTAGCCGATTCACATTTGCCAAACATGGAAATGATTTGAAACCTAAAACCAAATGCCAAAACCATTTGTTTGGGGGCCTACAACATATTCTGAAAGTATTCGAATATGGTCAAAGCATCAAATGTATGTTTTTAGCGATGTTTTGATGTTCAGATGATGTTTTGACCATGTTCGGATGAACAATTTTTGATGAAACTTTCAGAATATGTTGTAGACCCCCAACCAAANTGCTCGACGAGTTGTTTCGGGAACAAATATTCAAGGACAACGACGGCGGTGGGGGAACACCGTGAGTTTCATTAGGCGAAAAATTTTGAGTTTTTTTTTGCCCTTTTCCTGAAATATTCTAGCATATTTAAGATTTAGAAAAGAGAATAAATAAGTAGTCTGGTTCATTTCATGAATAGAATGGATGATTGCTACAAAGGGCAAAGAATTTTTATTCTAATTTTTTAATTTTTTTCGGCGCGTTTCAGGCGCGGGGCCATTTAGGCACTGGGGGGTCCGTTATTCCACAAAGCTTTTTATTATAAATTATATAAACAGTTTAACTAAAGGTACAATGTAATTATTCCACGTTGAAGAAGAAGATCCGCGGTTAAAGCATGAGTCGTAAAATTTTTAAAAAATTAATATAAAAAAGCATTGTCCTGTATAGCACAAATAAAATAAGCGTGGGTACTCTATATAAAGAAATGGGTTCCCAAGCAATTGGCGGGGCGTAACACTTCAAAAACCTCCTTTGTAAGTAAATTAGGTAATTCATGGCGTGACCGGAAAATGCGTCAGTGAAGAAATATTTTTTAGCCTCGGATTTTTAATGTTTCAAGAAATAAATTATTTGAAACTTTTGAAAAGATGTGACAAATTAATTTTTAAAAATCAAATTGTATCAGTTTTGAAACCATAGATATCTATGAAAATCTGAAAAATTTTTATGACGCATTTTCCACTGACTCATTTTCCGGGAGCTTCATGAAATGGCTCCATGAATTACCTGAAAATTTTTTTTACTATTCTTATTTTGATCTCATCAGCAAGACAGGGTAGATTAAGAGGTTTTTTTTGGGTTTCAATGAGTCTAACATTTAATCTCTATTTTTGGCCCTTTATCCATTTGCATTTTGCATCAAAAAATTATCATATATAGAGCGGGCTCCCTTTATTTCCTCCAATTTTTATTTCCTCCAATAATGTAAAAACGTTCATTTCTTCCAATAATGTTTAAAAAGTTCATTCCCTCCAAATTTTTTATTTTCTTCATATATATTTCATTTAAATTCATTTTATATAAAAGAAGAAAAATGTTCATTTCACATAAAATTTGTAACATACCCTGGATTTTCTATAGTTACCCGACTATCTTGGGGGGCTTAGGCCAAAAGCCATGTTCAATAGGTGCGGGCTGGATGATTTTTGGATTTCGGCGAGCCCAACATTAACAGATTTTGCATTTAAAAATCAAAAATCATACAGCACTCACCTATTGAACAGTCCTTCCTCCCTTTTCCCCTAATTTTATAGGAAATGAACATTTGAAATGAATTTATATGAAATTATATAAATTATATGAAGGAAATAAAAAATTTGGAGGAAATGAACTTTTTTACATTATTGGAGGAAATAAGGATTGGAGGAAATAATTTTGGAGGAAATATAGTGTCGGCTATAGAGCATCTTTCTGCAAGACAAATATGATACAAACAAATAGCTTAAGGAAATCTGTCAGAAAAAAATTGTAAAAGTATATTAACAGGGGGGAGCGGAGCACGTTAATAACGGAGGGGCAGAACTTATGATATTTACTTATGAAAAATGACCTCCTCCCCCATGAATCAAGTATATTAGCAGGGGGAGGGCAGGAAAATTTTTTGAATAGGAGGCTTGAAAACTCAAAATTTTTTCAAAATCTTCGATAACTTCAGAGGGAATAATTGAAAAATTATTGATTTTTCAGGCCTCTAAGTCAAAAAATTTTCTCTGCCCTCCCCTGCTAATATACATACTTGATTCAAATATGTTACCTGGGGGCAAAGCCGCCTAGAAAGTGTCCCCTCCGTTATTAAACATGCCCCCCTGTTATTAAATAAAAAAATATAATTATATATAAATATAATTGTACCAAAAATTTAAATTTATGCTTTAATTTTATATCTAACCTGTAAGGTTGCATTTAAGTTCATTCGTGACGGAATACTACTCATCGACGGCTTGATGGACATTAATGAAATGATGATTATGTCGCTAGTCAGCTCTGTTTTCACTCCAAATGAACATTATTTACATAAATTTTTTATACATTTTATCCTTTCTTTATCGCCAACCTATTAAAATCCCGCCGATAAGACTGATAAAATGAAATTGATGGTGTAAACTCAATTCATGAACGTCCGAAAACGAAATTGGAATTTTTTTTGCGAAAATTTTCTATATTTATTGTGTCCTCGATGATGAATTTATTGAAGACAAAATAGAACAATACATAGAATTGGAATATGGGGAATAGAAATTACAGTGGTAGAAAGACCTCCTACGGTTGAAATTTGAAAATGCATCACTTATATAGGTGGTGGAAGAGGAAATGCAACAGGAAAAAACACATATGATAGAGAACAAATGCAATGATGAGAATGAAAAAATAACTACGGTATGAAATTACACGTGTGTCACATGAGAAAAACTGCAATACAACAAAGGTTCTATCACTATCCAACAATATTTTTCTCGAATATTACGTGAATCAACATAAAATTCTGCATAATCTATTCCTTTTTATATATCGGATATACCACATATAGGGTGCGGAAAAAGTTCGGAATGTTTTTATAAAGGCTAAATTTTCTCGTGGAGACGAATCTTTATTTTGCAAAATCGTGCGGATCGGACAACTTTGAACAGAGTTTTTTTTTAATTTTTTTTAAAACAAAGCTTTTTATTTTTTTTTAGCATTTCAAGTCTCCGGAGTTGTTTTTTTTATTTTTAAAATTTAATTTTTATTTTTCCGAAGTAATAAATAAATAAATAATAATTATTGTAATATCGGTACATATTTATTTTTAAATTTATATTTTATTTTTTTATCCACATAAAATAATTATAAAAAATAAATTATAAAATTAGTCACTAAAAATAAATAATAAATTTAAAAATTTTTATTATGTACAATTTTAAGTACCACCCTTTAAGGGTGGTACAATTCCAAAAGTTATTCAAAACCACTGGAATCCAGGGTAGGATTAAATAACTACCTCAAATTGGGTAATTAAACCGAAGATTTGTTCACATACCGTGTTTTCTCTATTTTAAAGGTACCCTCTATTTTAAGGGTACTCTCTAATTTAAGGGTACCTTTTAACTTGGGTTGAAAAATTTAAGGGTACCCTCTATTTTAAGGGTACTCTCTAATTTAAGGGTACCTTTTAACTTGGGTTGAAAAATTTAAGGGTACCATCTATTTTAAGGGTACCCTCTATTTTAAGGGTACCCCCTAATTTAAAGGTACATCTTCTAATTTAAGAGCGATGATAATTTCTGACAACTATTTTTTATCAATATTTTTTAGAATAATGTTTTTTTATTGAGGATAGTAATTTTTTGGTTGTCCATAATAAGCTTCTCTTCAGAATTTACAATGTCAATTAGCGTTATTCCTCAATTTTCCTCTTTTTCGCTGCGAAAAAATAATGTGGAAAAGAAGAGAAAATCATTCGCTTCATATTTTATCTCTGGCTTTAAGGACACTCAACAAATGTAAATTAAGCAGAAGAACAATTATTATTATTATTATGAATGTTATATATTTATTCTTTTTAATAAAAACATATTGAAAAACTGCTTATTTGCATAGGGACAAAAGAGATAAAATGTAAATATATGAAATCATCTGGATGATTATGATCGACCATTTCTTAATAAGAAAAGGTTGAATCCAGACAATTATTAAAGAAAAATAAGGAAATGTGGAAAAATATATAAAAAAAATTCTTCAAATATCACAGGCTGGGTCGAACCGGAGGAGGTTGAAAAATTTAAGGGTATCCCTCTATTTTAAGGGTACCCTCTAATTTAAGGGTACGTTTCAGCTTAGGTTGAAAATTTTAAGGGTATACCCTTAAAATAGAGAAAATACGGTAGGTGTAAATCTACGTTCTCTAAATTGCCACCTTCACACAGGTTGTTCCTTTCCAAGGGCTCCAATTCACCTCCTCCTCGCCATTATACTTGTCACTCCTATCCCACTCTCTAACTATCTTCAGTCGTCTGTACTCTCTCCTCAAATCACACTATCTCACATGTTTATCAATATTCCATCCCATTTTCATGCATTTTCATCCCCAATCAAATCGCTTACGACCACACCGCGTTGAAAACACGCCATCCCGTCCGATCTGGTAAGTTAAGCAACACTGAGCCTCCTTAGTACTTGGAATGGAGACGTTCTCTGGGAATCGGAGGTGTTGTAAGCTTTTTTTAATTTAATTTTTATGTTTTGCAGACGTAATTAATAATTATTATTAAATAAATAATAATATATTGGATTTTTAAAAACCTTATTCACTTTTTTATTTTTTATTTTAATTATAAAATTAGTTACAATAAATAAATAATAATATTTTAAATTTTTAAAACCTTATTAACTTTTATTTTTTTAATCTTATCTTTTTTATTTATATTTTTTGCCCTGATGGGTTTTTGCGGGTTTTTTATTTTTGACGTCAACGTTAGAAAGTGACGTCAGATGGATGCAATACATGAAAATGGACGACAGATTCGGACTCAGCATACGGATTTCACATTTTTTTTCAAGAGCAAAATAATCTATAAAATATTATGGGTAGGAAAAATTGATAATTGTTGTTTTTATATCAAAATTGAACCAAATTTACCTATTCAAATTTATTTTATTCTCGTAATTTTTTAAGAAAATGTTTATATACCTCAAAACCAAATCGATTAACTCAAAAAGTGATCATTTGGTCGATCGAAAATTGAACAGATCAGTACAGATAGGGAATGATTTGTGTGCCAACTCCGTATAGCCCAGTACTTGGTGCCAGCCCAGTTCTTCATTTGTGCAAAGCTGACCAGCGTTAACACGATGGCTAGAATTTTTTTTTGTTTTTTAAATATTTAATAAAGAATGAAATAAGAGATTGGACGAATAACAAAGGTATAAAACCGAAGAAATACTTCAACTCATACTCATACCATCATACCATTTTATTCTTCAGAATTTTGGCCAAAACCCACAAAAATGAGTATGAGTATTTTGGTGAAAAGTTGATTTTCGATTTTTGGTCTAAAAAGTTCGAATTTCAAATAATAGGTGAGGTATGTTCAGCATTCCCGAAAAACAAAAATGAATCAATGAAAAAGATTAATTCATTGTCACATTTAATTCTGGAAAAATGGTGTTTGATTCGTTTTTTGGGTGAGAAAAAAATTAGATAACCATTTAATTTTACTTTTCTTGAGAAATGTAATGAGATGTGAGAGATGGCTCGAAGAGATGTGATAGATCAATTCGTTCGGTGAGGCCTGAAATTTGGGGAAAAACTGTGTTCTGTCCCTATTATACAGTATAGAGCAAAAGTCTTGCCCATTCCTTAAAAGTTATGTAAAATCGTTCAATTCTATTGGATTCTTCCATTTTTGGTCTTAAAAAATAGCTTAAACAAAAACTCAGTTGATCTATTTCAGCGTTTTCGACTCTAAACCGGTTTTCGAACTGGTTTAAAAAACAAACCATTTGGCATCTTGGTGAGAAAAAGGTGTTAAAAATATGATGATTTTATATGTAATAGTCCTTGAAATTCTGTATAAGTTATAAAAAACCGAATCAAAAAATTCCCAGTTTAAGCCGAGTTATGAATTTTTGAAAATCGCCAAAAACACCCCATTTTGGCCATTTTAACGTTTTTAGACTGTTTTTTGCGATTTTCAAAAATTCATAACTCGGCTTAAACTGGGAATTTTTTGATGCGGTTTTTTGAAACTTATACAGAATTTCAGGGGCTATCACATATAAAATCATCAGATTTTTAATATTTTTTCTCACCTACATGCGAAATGGTATGTTTTTTAAACCGGTTCAAAAACCGGTTTAAGATTCGAAATTTCGAAAACGCTGAAATAGGTCAACTGAGTTTTTGTTTAAACTATTTTTTAAGACCAAAAATGGAGGAATTGAATAGAAATGAACGGTTTTACGTAATTTTTAAGAAATGTGCAAGACTTTTGCTCTACAGAGTACAGGCATATCGCCAGTAGTCAACGGCATGTAAAAATACTACTGAGACCGGACAAGAGTGCCAATTTGTAGACATTGAAAAAACTGAATCCGAAAAATTGTCTCCATAAACGATTCGACATCGGCTTTGTTTGAGATGTCTAAAAATCATTCGTGAACACAAACGAGCAAAAGCGATTTTATGGCCCCTGCCCCTTATACAGATTTTTATAATAATATATTAGCACTCACTTGTATTAATAAATATGTTCGCGCCTATGCATTTTAGTTGAGTCTTTTTTCAATAACGATTTACGTATTCATTTTCCCCAAATATTTGTGATTATGTTATTTCAAAATTCATCGAAGCATAAAAGCATTAATGAATACAAAACAAATCCAAATGTCATCAAACATCCTCATTATTTTGCCCATTTCCTCTTTATTTAGCAAAATCTCCTTCTTTTAATAGGTGCTGGGTCGTTCCCTAAAAACCATCATAATGCGCGTTCCTTAAATATCCATCAAAACAAAAACGAGCATCATCCATAACAAAACATCTCCAAAGACAAAACATATAAAAATAAAAAATAAAAATGTGACGTCAAAGGCGCCATCCATCATCGTTACCAAAAAATTAAACTAAAAACTTATGTTAACCATTAGTGTTTTTGAAACGAAATTTCTTAATATTATCCATTTCGAAAAACGAATGAACAAAAAAAAACTATTTTAAGCAATTAAACATCTTTCTCTTAATAAAATCGAGGAACTAAAGATTGATGGTTTTCGCTGTTTTATTCATTTTTAATTATTTTTTAGTTAATCGAAAAAGTGGATGGATGTCTTGGCCGGATATTAATGCCATTCCGATAGGGGCCTACCGGAGAAATTTTTTTTCAATATTTTGAGCATTTTTTTTTAGGAAAAATTGGTTTAGAAAATTTTATATTTCCGTCATTTTTTCCCAATTTCTTCCAAAAAAATTAAATTTGCCCGATTTCCCCATTTTTAGGTTCATTTTGTCCCTGTGTCCCCTCGGGACAAGGCCGCGGGGACGGGGTCCCCACGGTAACCCTAATTTAATGAAATCATGCAACAAAACCAACATCAGATTCATCGCATCTGAAAACCCACCAGATCACTTGTAAAATTAAAATTTGTTAAGGAAAAAGTTGAAAAAATTTCCAGGAGGGTAAACTGCACAAGTACATAAACATCATTCATATAATTCATATACCTAACTAGCCTCCAATCCTTCGCACATTTTTTTTTAATTTGGGCACTAGTAATGATATGAATTCCACTTTCCAACCCCCATTTCTTGAACTTCAAATTAAACCAGCACAAAAATCTCATTGAATTTAAATTTACATATTCCTGACTCTGTGATTTTATAATAAGAACCTTTTCCTTTTGATCAGTTTCAATATGCTTTTTCTCTATGAGCTCTTTGGTTTTCCATTCCGCTATCACTTCAGTAACAATTCAATTGGCGCCCAATTTTCATTTTATAGCAGAGATGGAAAACGTATTCACCAATGATACCGCTCTATGTGCGTATTTGAACATGACTTCACTTCTTACCGGGGTTGTGGACAGGCTAGACGCACTTTACGCCAATGTGACGCTGCTGGAACGCCTGCTGATCGTGCCCATAATGCGTCAATGGCAATACGCCAAATGTGGCCAGGAGTTCTATTTGGAAACATTATCATACAAACTGGTAAGCTTCACACATAGAATAGAATCAAAAAATGAGATATTGAGAAAATGGATATAAAACAAATTGTGTACGAAACTGCAAAAATTTATTTTCTCGGAAAAATAAGAAAGCAGTAGTGCTAAGATGAAGTCAAGAATGCCCCTAAATGTTCGAATAAGGGGACGAAGGACCAAAACGGGTATAAATATTTAGCTTGATAAAAGAGACCAAAGAACAGAGACAATTTTATTTTTCGATATTTCAAAAAATTCGTAAAAATAAACGACCAAAAGACAAAGAATAAATTCTGTACACTTTTATTTATGCTTTTGGTCTAACAAGGTCGAAAAAAATCTACAGTAAAGAACATGACCTCAAAAGG
>LDKF01001194.1:19217-36074 GCA_001026735.1 Rotylenchulus reniformis
AACTTTCGCGTTTGCATGATCACAAGTTTCGCTTCAACTGCGGCTTCATTCGCTTCTTTCATGACAATTTATATTATTTCTTTGGAACGATTGTTGATCACATTGGCACCATTAAGGTGATCCTAGTACTTATTAATTGAATTAAAAAATATATAATAAATTACTGATGGCTTGAAATATATAATATTGTAGCCGATTCTGCATTTTTAGCCGAATGCGCATTCGGCTAGCCGATTCACATTTGCCAAACATGGAAATGATTTGAAACCTAAAACCAAATGCCAAAACCATTTGTTTGGGGGCCTACAACATATTCTGAAAGTATTCGAATATGGTCAAAGCATCAAATGTATGTTTTTAGCGATGTTTTGATGTTCAGATGATGTTTTGACCATGTTCGGATGAACAATTTTTGATGAAACTTTCAGAATATGTTGTAGACCCCCAACCAAACGGTTTGGACATATGGTTTTAGGTTTCAAACCATTTGACCCCCATGTTTGGCACTGTTCGGTTATGTAGAATCGGCTACAACATATATAATAACTCTAGCCCATCCTACAACTTATTCCAAAAAAGTCATCGCCAATATAATCACCAGTATATTCGGGCTGTTAACCTTTGGAACCCATCAAAACTATTTTTCATGATGAATCGATTTTTTCATTAGAAGTTCCTCTTGAGTATTATACAAAAAATTAGAGACCGGACCGATCTAGTTTTCGATCGAGTTTTTTCGAGTTTTTTCGAGTTTTCTCTTTCGAGTTCTTATCGAAAAAAACTCGATCGAACCTTTTTTGAATTGTTCGAGTTTTTTCGAGTTCGAGTTTTTTCGATTTTTTATCGAAAAAACTCGATCGAACATTTTTTGAAACTCGAAAAACCGATCGAAAAATTTCGAACCAAAATGTTTTAAAAATGACCAATTTTCTTAAGGAAAAAAGCATTAATTTTTCAAAATTTTCTCCGGCGGCCCCTGAAGGGACCACCGCCATCGGCCATCCTCTTAATACAATGGAATTTAAGAAAACAAGATTTGATAAATTTTTATTTGGATTTGGAATATGATAGAGATTAATAAATTCGTAATTATTCATATTTGTATCATATTTGTTATTAAAAAATTGCTTTTTTGCGAAAAATTGAAAACTCGAAAAAACTCGAATGTAGGAAAATTATGTGATTTGACCGTTTTTGACCCTTTGTTTCAATATTTGAATTTCATGTTGGCATATTTCCCCATTCGATGTTTTGTCCTCTCTGATTTTCTCCCCTCCCTTTTCATTCATTCTTTTCCTCACTCGCTCGGTTGATAAGGATCGTCGAGTCGTGTGTGTTGTATTATTTTAGTGTGTGCGGAATAAAGGGATTATATTCCGTGTTCGAGTGAATTTGGAAAGGATCAGGAAAACCCAGAGGTCTACATCTTCTCTTTTGTACTATTTGGCGCTCCCTGCGGAAACGATAGGCAAGCTGTGTTATTCGACTGATTTATCGTGTCGGGCTGGACGATAAATTATTCTTCTGCGGAGTTTTGAGAATACTGATCCGGGCTGGACAGTATTGTGTCGTGCCGGGCTGGACGACCGCTCTTTTGACCTTTTTCGATTCCGGGCTGGAACGGAAAAGCGATATCTTTGGAGAAGCTGATCAGTTGCAGAAAATCGATCCGGGTTGGAAGATTTTTGTGAAGCTTTGAACGAGAAATGTGGAGTTATCAGCAACATCAACTTGGATATGATGCGGAGAATTTGGGTGTGTTTTCACCCGATCAATACTTGTATCCGGTGCATGGACAGGTAGTTGTACTGCAATCCGACCCGACCACGCAACAATATTGGAGTGTGCTTCCAATCAATCAACATGTGTACCCGACATATGTGCAGGATTTCGCACCAAATGTTCCCGAATTCCAAGAGAGTGAACAGCCGACAAGCGAACCGTCGGTTAAGCAGCAAATTGAACATTTAACAAGAGAAATCGCCAAAATGCTTCGATTAGCGGGGGAGGAAAGTTCTTCGGACCCGGAATTTGCGGAATATTGTCGCGGAGCAGCTGAGGAACTATGGGAACGTCGCAACTTATTGCGTCAGGATCTAGCGCGGATGAACAGAAACGTTGATCGATCCGAATGCGTTTTGACTGAAAAAAGGCAAAAACCTTATGCGGTGGTAGAGCCAAGATATATAATGTAGTGGGACACAGGAAATTGGAGCAATTAATTCCGGAATTCCCCGAAATGAATATTGGGAATCGCGTGGATATGCCATATTCGGATCCGACCGAAATCCTGGCTAATAAATTTGGACTTGGAGATAATTGGCTGCATCGTAACATGGACTCAGACCGGCAAGAACCACCCCAATCATTACAGATTTTACTGAAAGTATTAGTTGTCCCGACACAACTGACAAGAATCTCGAATTGCCAGATTATAACCAGATTTCAACGGACTATTCTGAAATGGCTACGGATATTCCAATCGATTTAAACGTCAAACCGGAATTTTGTGTTCCTCAACTTGTGTCTTTTCCGCTGTTGCGTCATCCATTGAGCGATGGCATTATGGTCCAATGGTCAAAGCGTCGACTGAAGGAAGCATCTTTAGATCGCAAATCGGATTTTGAGCTAATTCGCGCAAATGATGATAAAATAGGCGGGTTTCGGTGGACTAAAAGGCGGATGAAAGAGCATTTAAGGGGTGGAAAAGTCGACCAGGGGATCCAAAAACCACCGGACCAATCGAGGACGATTGCTTTTTTCAGAGGGCCAGGAGGAGTAGACGGAAAGAGGAAAAAGAAAAGAAAGAGAGGAATGGGTCCCGAATTCAATTATGGAATGGTGAAATGGGTTGAGGAGCGGATGAGAAAATGGCGATCAACCGTCAGATCTGCGCCTGATGGTCGACTGGACAAGATTAAACCCGGAATGAAGAGGCGGAACTCGAAATTCGATAGAGGTTGAAACATTTGGAATCTGGACCAGAGGCGCAGGGATCCGGCACGCAATCCTGGACGAATGACGGAAGCTGTAGCTAGTTCACCACCAGACGACCTTTCGGTTAGCAGCTGAATCGTGAAGTGAATTGCGGCGCTGGCGCTGATCTCGAAGATGAGGGACCATCTTCTTCAGAGGGCCGGGATGTAGGAAAATTATGTGATTTGACCGTTTTTGACCCTTTGTTTCAATATTTGAATTTCATGTTGGCATATTTCCCCATTCGATGTTTTGTCCTCTCTGATTTTCTCCCCTCCCTTTTCATTCATTCTTTTCCTCACTCGCTCGGTTGATAAGGATCGTCGAGTCGTGTGCGTTGTATTATTTTAGTGTGTGCGGAATAAAGGGATTATATTCCGTGTTCGAGTGAATTTGGAAAGGATCAGGAAAACCCAGAGATCTACATCTTCTCTTTTGTACTATTCGAACCATTTTTTCGAGTTTTTTATCGAAAAAAACCGACCGATGCCTTTGTCTCTACAAAAAATAGTTCAAAAATTATAACAAATATTTTTGCGGCGGTGTTTTTACCTTGGCTTCTTGACCAAGTTTGTCATGGGCCGGACTGGACTGTGCTTTTTACGATTTTTATTTTTACAACACCCAGATCGGATATGGTTATCTCCGGAGTTGGGCGATGGAAACCAATGGTGGATCGAAGGGATCCTAGTTAGGACTGCTGGACCACTTTCAACAAAAGCGGGCCGGTTCAGTTGTTTTAAACCCATACCCAAACTTGTCTTGACTCGTTTTGTTAGAAAATTTGCTTGGTGACTTGCTATAAACTATAAAACCCATTTGTCTGCCCGATCTGCATGTGTGCCAACAGAGTGTTATTCCCGCTTGTATGAAGATTTTGTAGCCTGAGCATGCTTTTTTTCAAAGAACTCGGCATCCAGTAGATTTTAAGGGATATCCTAACTCAATCGACGCAGCTAAGGTTTTTCTATCCAGATAAAATACGTTTTTTCCAATTCGAGTCTTAGTGTCGAAATTAGGGTCCAAAAAACTGATTTATATTATGACTTTTTTTGGGAGGGGGGGTCTTTATTTATTCCGATTGTGGCTTATAGTGGTGTTGCTATCGACTTCGTGGAAGTCGATAGCCGGTTCAAATCCTCTCATCCGAAAATGATGTAAAATCATGTTTTTGCACTTTTTAAAGTAAAAAAGGAAAAATTTTATTAAGAAAAAAGAAGAAAAAAGGGAGAGAGCGTGAGTGGAAGGACATCGAGTGGATATCTCAGGAAGGTGTTAAAATCGCTCTTAGCATTTCATCAAGCGATTCCAACATCTTTTTTGAATAATCAAAAAAATCTCCAAAGATTGCGGAGCAATCTTATTTTAAACATTAGAATTTTTGGGATTTTTTTAGCAATAATATTGTTTTCTTTCTCAGAATGGACATGCGATCCTCTACTGTATACAAATTTTCATTTCTTGCGATCTTTGTGGCCGTAACATTTGGGCTGGCCATGAATAACTACACGCTAATGATCCAGAATGAAAACACAACCGTGATTGGCTTTATGTTATTTAATATGTAATAAAATTCTATGAAAATAATTTATGGCACTACTTACAAATAGAGAATATTTGAAAAATATACTCCAATCTTCATAAAATCGGCATTAAAAAAAGATAAAAAATATTCAAAGGCAACAAAAAGAAGCCTTAAACTTGAAAAAAATTTATGCCAGTTCTTGGGGATGTTTATTTTTTCGGTACTTCTGGACTTTGTGTCTCCTTTTTACCCCCCCCCAAAAAATTTGTTTCCTCGTCAAATCTTCTAAAAACTTTTCCTAGAGTAATTTTTGACGCCGAATCCGATTCTGACGTCCATTTTGACGTTAAAAAATTCCATAAAAATTTTTCGACATCAGCGTCAAATGACGTCAGATGAAACATTACATCAAACGCATTTTGTCCATTTTGAATATCAAATTTTTAAGGAAAAATCCGAAAATATCAACTTTTTAAGGTTTAAGGGGAAACTAACAGTCCAAAAAAATCAGACATCTTTTCTACATATATCTTTTGGTCAGATCTTTGCATTAAAGTCATTGTACATTTTTTAACATCCTAGCACCTAATAATTTTAAATATAAATGGAAGAATTCATCGGTCAAATTCCATATAAGATATAACATTAGTATGATTGACGATGTTTACAATATTAATCCAAATTACATCATTTATTGGAACATAAATTTAAGAAATATTTTATAATTTTATTTTTTCTTTTTTTGCTACCTTATTGTTTTTTTTCAGGGATGAAGGCAATTACAGATTGTATTGTAGCCCAACTATGTATACAACCAAGTTGAATAACTGGATTATTTACTCCATATTACTGGTCACATTGTTGAATTATGGTCTTATTTTCGCTCGACTTTTGTGGCGCCGCTTACATGGTATCTACTATCTAGCAATTTATATTAAGCGATTTCATCGCATGCATATTTCTGTCCTGGCTATAAAAAAAGGTGTTAGATAAACTGCTGAGTTTTTTGGGCGAAAAATGCAAAAATGGGCGTTTGTTCAGAAAGTGCCAAAATGGAAATGAATGCTTTATACATCACAAAATGTCTAAAAATTCAATAAATAAAAATGTCGAATCAAAATGTCTAAAACCAAAATAACAAAAATATCCGTCCAATTTAAGGTGGCATAAATTTTTTTTGGACTTTTTCCAGTTGATCACCTTTACCATCATCATCTAGTAAATACCATTTAATTTTTTGAGAAACAATTAAACAATTTTAGGATATGATCTTGTGATCAACAATAAAGTTCAGAGTGCTATGATTTAAGTTCAGATTTATTAAATTGGCCACTACTAAAAAGTTAGGTCAAAATAGTCGTTTTTTGGCTAATTTTTCAGTTGTAAGCAATTTTTTTGATATTCGGTTAGGTTGAATAAAAATTGTATAATATCTATTATATAGAAAAAAATTCATGCAATCCTTTTTTAATTTTGGCTTTTTGCCATTTTTATTATTGTTTTTAGAGATTTGTAGTTATTAAGCATTGATTCCATTTTTGCACTTTTCGCCGAAACGACGTAGCACCGTTAGGTAACCCGTCTCGAAAAGGCAAGTCCATCAATAATGGATGTTATTTTATTTTATTTTCTTTATTTTAATAATTTATAACACAGTTCTATTGAGAATCTAAATGATATTTATGTAATGTCTGGACATTTCCGCTACGCCATGAATTAGTTATTTGCCACTCAATAAAATTGACCCTTGTGTCAGAGTCATATATTGTGATTTTTCTAAATACAAATTTATATTTTTTGCAGCTTAGCACCCTTTTTCTCTTTTCTGCCAGTCTCACAAATCAGTTATTTGACCGCTCAGGTCCAAATAATTTATAATTTATGGGTGGAGATACTTATTTTTTGGAAAATAAGTAAATAAATAACTACATAGGTCCAAAACCTGGGTATTTTTTTGGACAGTATTTGCAGGTGCAACCATTACAATTTGCAGGTGCAATCATCAGCGATGCGGACAAGTTCATTCACCAAATGATGCGCACTCTATTCATCATTTCACAGGCCATCATCATTGGATGGATGCTACCGATTATGAATTTTCTCTACCCTCTTTTCCATAATTATCTGCTTTTGGGCTTGTTCAATTTGTTAGGAGATGCCCGACCGGTCAAACAATTACTACTGGAATCGTCCTTGTACATCAACGTCAGAGACATTTTTATTAGTTTTCAATCCATATGGGTGCCCATATTGGCATCGGCCAGTGGAGCGCTTATCCTGATTTTTAGCAGGTATTGAAGGGTAAAATGGGGAAAATTGAAATTGTTATTGGATTTGAAATTGGAACTATTGTGATAATAGTGATCGGAATCTGGAAACCAGAATTTCAGGGTAGGAAACTACTACCAACCGAACAATCTTTATTCCAAAAACATTTTCAATAAAATTTCAGACCAAATTACTGTTTTTTGTTTTGAATATTTTGACATCGTCAATTTCTATGTTTATTTTGCTAAGTCATTAGTCTCTTTTGATTTGTTTTCCACATCTTTGAGAATTTTGAAAATATTTTTTGATCTGTGAGCTCTTAAT
Source organism: Rotylenchulus reniformis (assembly GCA_001026735.1). Lineage (NCBI taxonomy): Eukaryota > Metazoa > Nematoda > Chromadorea > Rhabditida > Hoplolaimidae > Rotylenchulus > Rotylenchulus reniformis. The sequence continues at coordinate 26,311 of LDKF01001194.1, forward strand.
ATTTATTTTTTGAGTTTTGACCTGTTAGATTTTAGATAAAATATGAAATTATATTGTACTTTTAAACTAGATTTATACTATTTCTAAAACGATTTGATGCCCTACATTCATTATATAGACATACGAATCGATTTTAGCTTATTATAATTCTTCCATTTCGGTTGATATTTTCAGCAAGCTAAATTTTTTAGCATTGATGATTATTAAAAATATTAAAAAGTATTTTTTAGAATAAAAGAAGTTTTTTTTGATTTTTTAATAATTTTCATTTTCAATTGATTAAAAATGCAAGATAATTCATTAGGAATTTTTGTGAAATTTTTTTAAAGACATTTTGACATTTCAGAGTAGGAATAGTAGACAAAATTTGCGTTAACGGTGTTAGGGCGTTAAAAAAGTGCCAAATGCAAAGGCTTGGCCTAAAACTTTTTTGTTAGACATGTTAGACAAAAAGTATAAAGGGCAAAATTGTTCAGAATTTTATGCTGATTCGAATGTATTTTTAATATTTCGAAATTCGCCCAAAAATTTCGAAATTTTCCCGAAATACCGAAAAATACGGTTTTTAGGGATATTTCGGACTTTTTGGCCGAATTTCGAAAAAATAAAAATACCATTCGAATCAGCATAAAATTCTGCACAACATGCCTTTTATATATTTTGGCCGAACAAGTCTAACCAAAAAGTTTTAGGCCAAAATTTTATATTTGGCACTTTTTTAAAGCCCTATTTGGCACTATTTTTTTAACGTCCTAGCATCTTTTTTGGTAGGGTTCCAACATGTTTCAAAGTCGAAACAAAATTCGGCTCTATCGCACTCGAGACTACAATTATGATTCGGTGGTTATCGGAATATCGAAAAACCAGTAACATTAATAATTTTCTTTTCTGATTACAGTAAATCTTATCGGAAGGCCTACCAAAATATGCTGAAATTGAAGCGAACAATAAGAATTGTTCCAAACAATAGCGTTGGTGAGCAAGGAAGGTTGTTCATTGCACGCCGTGCGGAAAACACCGGAATAACAGCTCAGGCGCAACGTGAAACGCAAATTTCCAACAACGGCATAGAACGCAACAGAGATCAGAGATGAAGCCCATACAACAATTGCCTATACCTACACAAAAATTTGGCATGGTTGATCTCGCAAACTCTGGCTAATACGAAGGAAAACAGTGTAGTCTCAGTATTTCTCTTTTTCTGTTTCCAGTGATAGTTAAGCTAAATAAATTGTATTTGAATTTAATCATGTTGACATCGTTTCAATTATTTCTCAACGTTGTTTCTTATGGACTTCCAAAAAAAAATTCGTTTTATATTATCTGGCTTAAAATCATTAACAAATATTTAATGATTTAAATTCAGTTTTCAGAAAGAAAAATATTTTTTTCAGAATTTTTTAACAATTAAAGTACTTAGAAAATTTCTTGCCCCGCGGGGACCCCACGGGGACCCCGCGAAAATCCCGCGAGGGTCGCTAGTCCCCTTCCCCGCGGGGACCCGTCCCGCGGGGAATAAATCAACTCTACTATTCAATACTAAACCAAAATTCCAAAAATCAAATTCATGATAAGAATAGACCCAAATTTTCACATTTTCCTTGACGGCGCCTGCACCTCAAATCAATTATATATTTTTATTTACTGTAAGGGACTCCCTGATTAAGTTCATTTTCCTATAAGTTTATCCGCTGATTCATCCCACCCTTTCCCTTGCTGTTCTTTTATCACTCATCATTCTCTGTTGTGATTGCCCCGCCCCTTTGTTTTGCTATTCCTTCCCCTGGGGATTCTGATCAGTCAGTCTTGCAAGCTCTGTCGGATCGGACCAGGAGAAGGAAAGGAGTTAAGAAGAACATAATATCTCCAAATCCATGGCCATGGTTTTCCTTCTAAAGTCTTAATCTTCACCGCCTCCCAATGTCATCTCTGGGTCTCAGCACCTATCACTCACTGGTAGCACCGGATGGTTCCCTATTTTTGGGAAAAGTTCCATCGACGACAAGACAACAACAACAACGACAAGACGACGAAACGCGCGGAAAATGTTCGGCCGGGAAAGCGGAGCTCCGTCTGCCTGCGGGCAGGAGAAAAATGAAATTTGAGTGCACTGAACGGGCTATGAATTGCACTGAGTGGGCCATGAATTGATGCACTGAACGGGCTATGAACTGATGATAAAGGGCGATAAAAGAGACGACAAATTTAAAAAAAGAGGCCCCAAAAAATGAAAACTGATCAGAAGAAGGCCCGAGAAAATGGCATGTTCAGAAAAGAAGCCCGAAAAAATGAAATTGATCAGAAAAGAGGCCCGAAAAATGAAAAACTGCTCGGAAAAGAGGCCAAAAAATGAGTATTGTCTGCCTGCGGGCAGGAGAAAAATGAAATTGTATTAAGAAAGGAGCAATGAAACAAGTTGACAAACTATTGTTTAGAAATTGAAGTAAAATAATGCCTAAATTAGCCAGTTATTTTCAATGAAAATTAATAATCTTTGAAAATTTGCTTATTGTATTCAGTTAAGCATTAGCCCTATTTTCGTTTTTTTCACTATTAGGGATCAAAGAACGAAGATTGCCCGCTAGATACATAAGAATTTCCTTTCTGTTCCATTTCCGATTGACCATTATTCAGCTGATGTTCATTACTTTTCCGGAAATCCATCAGCTATATTATTGTATGATCAAAGAGCAGTTATGTTCCTTCTCCCACCCTCACCATACCGGAAGCTGTAGGGGGAGCGATTTAGATAGGCGATAATAATCGCTACTAAATCGTAACAAGATCGATTTTGTTTTAGGAAAAAGAGCAATGACAATTTAGGGAAAAGATTTCCTTTTTTATTTCAAAATCAGCATTGCAAATTGGAGTGATGGTTCTGCCCGACAGGGATGTGATCGATCGCCGACTAAAAAAATCGAATATCGAATAACGAATATTCGAGGGGTCCGAAAAAAATCGAATATCGCATAACGAATAATCGAGGGGTCCAAAAAAAAATCGAATATCGCATAACGAATATTCGGTGCCAAAAATGACCGAATATCGAATAAAAATCGAATATCGAATATTTTTTGAAAAATTTTTTTTTTTGAAATTTTAGAAACTCAAAAAAAATGATATACATTTTAGAACTGTTTTTTTCAAATTCGGATCCTTTTTAGCCACATCCAAGCATGTATACAGTTTTATATACAAAGTATTTTAAAAATAAATTGTTGAGGTCTAAAAATAAAATTACTGTGAGTTACAAGAGATTTCCAGGTTCCCAATTCCCATGATTTATGCAAATTTTCACAGACCTTTTTTTTCAAGTTCACTGAAAATTTTCAAAATTTTATAAGACTACCGATCTAGTAAAAATTCTTACAGATCTTTAATNAGGGTATAAGGTGCCGCCGGTCCCGATAGGGGCCGCCGGAGAAATTTTGAGAATTTAGACCCATATTCATGGGAAAATTTTCAAAAAATATCATTATATTGACGGTTGCCAGAGAAAATTTTGAAAAATTTAGGTCGTTTTCTAAAGAAAATTCATCATTTTTTGAGCCAAAAAATCAAAATTTCCTAATGAAAATATTCGATTTTTATTCGATTTTGGGGCCAAAAAATCGAATATCGAATAACGAATATTCGAGGGGTCTGAAAAAAATCGAATATCGCATAACGAATATTCGGTGCCAAAAATGACCGAATATCGAATATCGAAAATCGAATATCGAATATCGATCACATCCCTGCTGCCCGAGGGCAGGAGAAAAATGAAAATTATTAGTTAGGTTAATTGATTTTGTTATAAATTTGACTTTTTTTTGTTTTTCCTATCTTTAAAGTAAAAGTTGGAAAGTAATAAATTTTTGTAATAGTCAAAATTCAGCATTAAAAATGCTGAATTTGAAAAATTCAGATGAATTTTGAATACAGTGAAAATTCTTTATAAGCCGCAAAATTTAACCAATTTTTTCTCTTCTTTTTTTCCTTCGGAGCCACCCTCGGTTGAATTTTTGATTATATCCTCTAGAAGTTTTTTTTAAATTTATTTTCTCTCCAAAAAGTCTTTAAATGTTGCAAAAAAATTTAGAAAAATATGATTAATAAAATGTTATGTTGGAATTTTTTTGGTTGATTTAAAATTTTGCTTGAATGTCATGTTTTAAGCAATTTGCCATTAGAAATGAATTGTGCACCTGTGCACCCTGCCTTTTTCTGTACCCTGCCTTTTTCCACTGTGCACCCGATTTTTTTTCTGAACCAATTTAAATAGTTAAATTTGTTAATAAATTCATATTTTGGCACTTTTACGTGCATATTTGGGGATTTTTGCGCATAGAAAAAGCGACCCTAAGATCAGAAAAAGAGAGACTATGTCTGCCTGAGGGCAGGAGAAAAACGAACAAATATATTTTTTCTGTTTAGAAGGTGATTTATATCAATGTTTATTTATCCTTTTTATTTATAAAGGTTGTCCTGCTTAGATTACAACAATGGATAAAGATTGCACGTAACCATATTTTATTTAAATTCGTAAAATCGTAATTTTTGTAAAAATCCTAAAATCGAACTACATATCATATCAAAAAAGGCAAGATAAATATAGATTTTAGATCTTATTAAAAACAATAATTTTTGTGAAATTATTTCCATAAATCCGTTTTTTCTGCCTGCTCAGAATGCTTGAACCTTAATTGAATTTATTTTAAAGAAAATGAAATTTTGAGAAAATATATTTTACCAAATTTCATCAATTAGTCCATATTTTCCATTTTTTTTTGTTTTGTCCATATTTGAGAAAATTAAAAAAATATATTTTCCATCTTTATACATTTTTGTCTTAATTTGATCCATCTTTAATGGCCATGTTTTGAGTTTTTTAACCATATTTTGCCAGATCCTAATGATGCATTTGAAATTTAAAAAATTTGTTATTAAAAACTCCAACAATTTCTTGCGAAAGAGAAATTTTTGAAAATTTTCTTATTTAAAGTGGAATCTGGGAATTTATTAAATAGTTCACTGATTTGTGCATAAAACTTAAAATATCCTAATAAGGAAAAAGACAAGTAAGAGATCTAAGAAACAAATTTTTAACGAAATTAATTTGTTCAAAATTTTCTGATGGTCCTTATACCCTTCTTCTCAAAAAAAAAGAATTTGCTCAAAAATATCACAAAAAATAATCCAACTTTCTTTAAAAAAGATTAAATTTTCAAAATTCTTCAGCAGTCCCTACGGGGACCGCCGACATAATAAATTTTTAAAAGATGGTTGGCGAAATCGGTTGGTCTGCCCGAGGGTAGGAGGAAAATTTATTGTTTGGAAGGTTGGATTTGTTTTACTTTAATGTTGCCCTTAAAGGTTGGGATTTTCCCGATGGGATTACTAAAAGGTACTAAACCTTAAAATTAGTAAAAAACTCGAAAACACTCGAAAATAAATTTTCTTTTTCAACTCTCTCTAATATGGACATATTTATGTCTTATGTATCTCATATGCACTAAATTGACCTGATTTCAATTAGAAAGCTCAAATTAAAAGATTTTCTACTAACATTAAATTAGTTAATGTATATAATTCTATAGATTGATACAACTATTACAATCCCTTCGTTCCAGATATATTTATAAAATATATCAATTAAGGTAGCTCAAATAATCCCACGAAAACCTCAAAATAATCATTAGTCTTGACCCCCAATCAAAGCTGACCATGTTTGGATTTTTTCGCAATTCGAAATTCGCACCCTAATTTGCGTCCAACCAAGTTCCAAAATACGTCTTGAAATGCTGTTTTTTTCGCTCTTATTAATTGAATTTTGTAAAGCAAAATAAATGTCACATGTCATAGCTAGATTCTAAAATAAGCACTGGCTAAAATGCAGAAAGTTCCATCTAGAAAAGTGCAGAATTTGCAAATTAAAATCCTTTAAAATAAAATCCTATATGAGTCATGGATAATAAAATGTGATTTTGTCATTTTTAAGAAATTGTAGTCATGTAAATACCAGTTTTTTGCATATTCTGGCCTTTATTTTTTTATCAATTTAATTTTATAATCCTGCTCTTTCATTTTTTAAGAACAGTGGAGTTAAAATCGGTGTAAAAATCCTGTAGAAAGCAAATTTTATTTTCGGCGCTATGATTTTATGATGCGAAAGCATGCTACGTTAAATGATTGTTGTTTGTTTTTCCCTCTATTTATCCACTTTTTATGTGCTATTTGGCAAGAAGGAATTCGCTTCAAAAGATCATAGAAAAGTCCATTTCGATCGAGAGACTATTTTAATTTTAATTTGTTATCGATGTAAAAAATCCTTCTCTTTTTCTGCGATTTAACATGGCCTTTTCATTTCTTTGGTCTGCCTGAGGGCAGGAGAAAAACGATTGTGTTATTGGAATGTTTTGTTGGCTAGTACATACTATTATTTTTTAGTTATACTATTTTTTGTAATTTTGGGACGGAAGATAGGTATAGATCGAGGAATTTTTATCGGTGCCCATAGAACCTTCTCTGACCGGATTTACGGTGTCTGCCAATGTTATCTCTCACTTTTCCTTTTTTTCCTCGCCGCGAAAAGACAATATAAGATAGAAGAGAAAATCATTCGCTTCACATTGTTTTTGTTTGGACTTATGGACACCGGTTGAAAAACCTTGGGCTGACCTTACTTATACTTGTTACTAGAGACCGGACGGTCGGTTTTTTGGTCGGGTTTTTTCGGTTTTTGGTGTAAAAAACCGACTGAACTTTTTTGGATTTTTTCGGTATCGGTTTTTTCGTTTTTTTTACCAAAAAAACCGACCGACCTATACTAAAAAAACTGACAAAACCGATCGACTTTTTTTCGCGAAAAACCGACAAAACCAACCGAAAATTTGTTCGTTTTCAAAAATCAAGCGATTTTTTGACGAAAAATGCCCAAATTTTCTCAAGGAAAGCCAAATTTTTTATTTAATTATTCCTCAAATATCTATAATTTAATATATTTTTTATTGTTAAACAGTAAAAATGCCCGGTGAAAGTGTTATTTGGCAAATTGGACTTTTTAAAAAGAATTGTAATGAATGTAAATGCCTCGAATGTAAAAAATACTAAATTTACAAGGGGAAATACCAGCAACGCCATCAATCATCTCAAGTCAAAGCACAAAGGATCAAATATGAACAGAAATTTATGGAACTGCAGAAACAGAAGGAAGGTGAGAAAGGGACCATGAACAAACCAAACATATTTCAATAATGGGAAGCGGTCAGTTTCATTTCTTGATGATGCCCTGGCCGTTAATTCACAAAATGATGGTAACTTATAAAACAAATCATCAAGGTCAATAAATTGTAAATAATATTTAAGAATTAACAAAACCCGATTTGGCAAGAGAAATAGCCAATTATTGTGCGTTATCAAGGGCCAGTGTTCAAACGGATCCGCTTGATTTTTGGCGCGAAAAAGACAAATTGTTTCCAACAATTTTCTTTTTTTTAGCAAAGAAGTATTTGTCAGCGCCTGCCACAAGCTTTGCCAGAGAGCAACTTTTCTCCACCGCTAGAGATACCTATGATTATCGTCGAAGTAGATTGTGTCCTCGAAAAGCAGAAATGCTCATTTTTTTGAATCGAAACTTTCCATTGCTCAATTTCAAATATTGATTTAGCTTTATTTTATATTTTTGTTAATAAATAAAAAATTTGAAACAGTAAATTTTAAAAAATTTCATTAAAAACCGAAAAAACCAAAAAAACCGACCTAAAAATGTCGGTTTTTCGGTTTCGGTTTTTTCGGGTTTTTACCGAAAAAACCGACCGAACTTTTTCCAAATTTTTCGGTTTTTTCGCTTTCAGGTTTTTTTCGGTTTTTTACCGAAAAAAACCGACCCTCCCTTCTGTCCGGTCTCTACTTGTTACGAATGATGAATGAGAGATAATGGGTAAAGTAAAAAAAGAAACCTTCAAAAAATTTACTCACAAGTCAGAAATTTTAATCAGATGTCTTTGCTTATTCTAAAAATTATTTTCCATCTAAAAATATAAATGCCTTTTTTTGTCGAATTCGCCATGTAAAAGCCATATTTTTAGCGACGTTGGTCATCTTTTTCGATAAGTGAATAGAGCACCCTGCCGTTAATAGACTAATATAAAGTCGAATCGGGATTTTATTGGAAGTATTTTTTTATTTCTTTTTAAAATTTATAGAATATAAATTTTTCATATTATTTAATTATAATATACCAAAAACTTATTTTTATGCAACATAAAAACAACAAATTATTTGAATAATCGAGACATTTGAATGGCTAGAATGCAATTATGAGCACATTATGGTGTTTAAACATTTAAATTTATTTATATATATCAAATCCAAAATCACAAAACAGAAATTTAAAAAAAACAAAAATTTTAATTAATTTTTTATTAGATATTTCGGCGCCATGCGTTGGGGCGCCATGAATTGTCTAAGTGGATGTTTTATTAATGGTTAATGCATTTTCCGATTTGCTGGATCTTAAGAGAATATTTTGATGATTCAAAAATGATTATTTAGTTTTTTTTCTTTTTTAACTGAATGGCTCAACAACCGCATCCTAATGGGCAGCAATTGGTACATCCATCACATTCGGGCGCAGAATCGCAAGTACATACCAGTGAGTCGCCACCCACCATCAAACGGAGGACAGCAAGGGTCTTCGGGTTTCGCCGTATAGAAGTCGGATAATCCTGTTCAGAAGCAGCAGAAGGAACGACGATCAGCAGGATGAGCAGTGTTAACGTTAACAGCAGTTGTTGCCAGAGCATGGTCTCCTAAATTTTGGGGTATTTTCGGAGTTTTGACTTCCTATTAGGCATATTGGTCATCCCTGCTGGTGAATGTGATCCCAATTCCAACAATAAATTTTTGGAAACCTTCCAATTAAGTTTTCCCAAAATTTATTTTATTCTAGCTTTTTCAGGCTTCAAATTAGGGTTGAATTGGGAATTGGGAAATTCGGGGACGGGGATTTCCGAGTATGCCCTAATCGGGGATCGACTACGGTATTGGACCACTGGTTAGGGATGGGCAAAAATTTTTTAATCTTTTTTCTAATTTTTTTTAAACTTTTCTCAAAAAAAATTCACGCAAAAATTCCATGTTTAACAAGGAACACCCACCAGCTGGCTAGTTTTTTGGGAAATGTCATTCATAAGTGAAATAAAAAATAGCTACTTTTTTCAAAATAAAATAGATACTTATTTCAAAATATTAAATACTCATACACAAAAATTTTTGAAAAAAATTTATCTTAAAATAATTTTTCGATTTTTAAACGCGGGGTCATCGGTAGGTCAACAGTGCACCTATAAAAAATTATGTTTAATTTTTTTATTTTTTTGAGAAGTGAAAAAAATCGAATTTTTTAATGGAAATCTAAAAAAATAAAACGGTCAAAAAATCAAACTTAATTTCTGCATATATTTTTAGAAGTTTACCCTAGAATGGGTTTTCAAATTTAGCTGACCAATAAAGTCGTTTGACCGGTGCTATGTCGTTTTAAAAAAAGTATCATAATGGGCGTTTTAAAAAAAATAATCAAAACTCAATATGTCCTCTAAAAACTTTTTTGTTAGACCTGTTAGACCAAATGTATGAAAGGCAAAGTTGTGCAGAATTTTATGCTCTATCTGCTGATATATTTTTTTTCGAATTTCGAACAAAAATGTCGAAAAAATCCGAAAAGACTATATTTTTTGATATTTTTGACCTTTTTCGACATTTTTGTTCGAAATTCGAAAAAA
>LDKF01001195.1:9915-34880 GCA_001026735.1 Rotylenchulus reniformis
CCCAATTTAGGAACGTCAGACATAACATCGAGTCGACGGCTTTTCACCACCAGTTGGTGCCCATCGTCCGTAGAGAAATCGTCATAACCAACCATTTGCCCTTTGGACTGGCAATTTGGGATGTGGAAATTGGTGAAAACGGAAAAGATTCTTTCGAGGTGGGACTTGGCTTCATTTTATGGCACCCAAAGAATTCATTCAGGGATCCCTAACAGCGCCAAGTGCCGTTATTCTTGCCCCCAAACAGTCATTGCCTGCCGTCATGCTCAACTATCTTCATAAACAGCCAGCCAATTTTTCCACCCAACTTACTCTTCACACCAATCTCACAACTTTTTCATTCCCAATTATTGTTTTCAGTGGGGAATTAAAAGTCATTTGAATTTAATTTTTTTAAATTATACTTCATCAATTTAGATTCATTTGTACGCCTATCGTCAAGATGAATTCAATTTTGGGTCTGTTGAGTGGGGAGAACATCGAGCCATCCTGGTAAAATCTAAAAAAAAATAATAATCAAATTTCTTTAAAAAGCAATCAAATAATGAAAATTGTTCATCGCGCCTGTACATCTTAATTTTTTTTGAAATTTGTCTTAAGAAAAAAAGACCAATTTTTCAGAAAATGGCCCAATTTTTTCAAATTTTTCCTGGTGCCTACCCCTCTATTCGGTGAAATTTCTGACCCGTTTTTATAGGAAATTAATTAACTTTTCAAACAAAAAAAAAGAGCGAAAAATTCCCCTAAAACTTGCTTTACAAAAATATTTTTAAAAAAGAAATTGAATTATTGTTTAAAATTTTCTACATTTACATTGACACTTATCTATTAGGTCCACCGAAGAATACCTTTATTCATGAATTTTTTTTCGTTCAATTTCCTTAAGAAAAAAGTAAATTAAACTCTATATTTTCTTCGGCGGCTCTTATCGGGACCTCCGGCAATCCTTTTAATACAATGAAATTTTTTCTCGAATTTTTTCACATCAGTTAATTTTTGGAAAAATTTTCATCTGCGAGCTTTTTTATAGGGGTATGCATTTTGACAAATGTCGGGGCCCCCCAGAAATTTTGAAAAGTTTAGACCATTTTCTTAAAAAAATTATTTTTCTCTCTTTTTTCCTTCATTTTTCTTGATTTTTATTGGCCATGGGGTGCTGCAGCCCCCCAGCCCGGGTGCACCGGTTTTCACCGCCGCGTTTTTCACCGCCGCACTAGAAAAATGATCATAACTTTTTTCATGTAAATCATAGAGAAATGAGTTTGGAGTCAAAAGATAGCCCTAAATGTCTGCTATAAACTTGCAAGAACAACTAACCGATTTGGCCAAGTAGAAAAAAAGTTATGGCCAGACCATTGGCCAAAATCACGATTTTATGGCTTAACTTGGCCATAACTTTTTTTCGACTTGACCGAATCGATTAGATGTTCGAACAAATTAATAGCAGACATTTAGGGCTATCTTTTGACACCAAACTCATTTCTCTATGTTTTACATGAAAAAAGTTATGATCATTTTTCTAGTGCGGCGGTGAAAAACGCGGCGGTGAAAACATTGTTCCGCCCCAGCCCACCCCCTCCTAAATACGTCACTGATGTATGGTCGATCCATTTCAGTGCACCTGGGTTTTATCGTTGCTGCTTTCAAAAAATCTTAATAATAAATTACATTTTAAACCAAGTTCTCGCTCCTCAGCAATTTTCGGGGAAGTTAGAGTTAATCACAATTATTAAGTTAATATATTACTGTCGCGCGCCATTTTACTATTTTTGCTCGCAATTGGCTTGGACCATTGCGCACTTTTTTTGTTTTCAATTATTTGGAAAAAAAATGTAAAATAATTTTAAAAACAATCAAAAAATTTTTGAGTTAAACTTTGAAAAAGAAGCAATGTTAAAGAAATCCTCTCCCCTATAATTTAATTGAGGGTCAGTTTGGCGCATTAAAGAATGGGACCCAGGGTGGCGATTTCACCCTGAAAACATGGCATTTGCCATGAAAAAGGGGTCTTCGCCATGTTTTTGCCATGATTTTCCCAATTGCCATGATTTGCCATGATTTTAATTTTTTCCAAAAAATGGTCAAATTTCTTAAAAAGGGGGCTTAAATCCTCAAAATTTTCTCCGGCGGCCCCTAACGGGACCGCCGACACCTCTTAATATAATGAAATTATAGCTGTCGCCATAAAAATGTTTCAATTTATTTCAAGTTATTATCGCGAAAACGTTCACAAAAAATGTGAAAATGAAGTGAATGAAATTAAAATTTCTCATCCGAGAAATATGAAAAATTTATTTATTATTGAATTGAACCAATTTAAAAAAAAGTTTTAAAAGAATGCCATGTTTTTGCCATGATTTTGAAAATTTTTGCCATGATTTTGCCATGTTTTTTACTGCCGGCGCCATGTTTTTGGAGTTTGGAGATCGCCACCCTGATGGGACCATGAATGACATGGCAATAAAGCTAATTTAAGGGGGGGGGGGCGGAAAATCAAATGGGTTCCATACAGGGGTGTTCACGGGCCGGCCCGGAGGCGAGCCGGGCCTAGGTGTCGTCCGGGCCGGCCCGGACAGGCCCGGTAGGGGGAAAATTTTCTGACCGCAACCCCAAAAGATTGAATTTTTTAATAAAAAATGAAATGAAATTTTAAAAAATATTTAAAAAATTTTTATTAATAAATTAATTTTAACATTTAAATTTTTTTTGAAATTTTTGAAAAAAATTTCAACTGTTCGGAACTAATTGAAGATGAATTTTTATAATTTTTTTTATAGAAAGTCAAAGTAAATTATGCCAAAAATTTTTTGGAAAAATTTAAAAAATTTTTGGAAAAATTTGGATAAAAATTTTTTTCCGGGCTTATCCGGGCCGGGCCTGGTAGCGTACGGGCCGGGCCGGGCTTTTTTTATTGAGGTCCGGGCCGGGCCGGCCTGGAGCAGGCCCGTGCACAGCCCTGGTTCCATACCCATGTGTGCACGGGATAACAATTTTTTTGCAATTTACCCACTTTTTAATCAACTCGTTATATGTTCGATCTGAAATTACAAATTTATTATTATTTATTTTTGAATTGAAAAAAGATTCACACCTTTAATTTTTTTATTAAATTGACAACTTTTTCAGTTCACATTGTTCAATCCAAATCCAGTCTCTCTGAAAATCAGTCGAATCGAGACTCCTTTTTCTGATTTGATCTCCTTAAACTTCATTGGAATGCAGAATTTTATATATGATAATCAAAACGAACCTTTCCAAAGGATGAAGAATTGGCGTTTAGAAGGTGTTGGAACTTGGGTCAAAGTGAGTTTGGAGGCGGGACAAGGGCGCCGCCAGGAAAATTTTCGGGGGAGGGGCTGAGAGGTGGGGGTCAGCCGACGAGCAAAAAAAAGATTCGGAACACTGCGATTTTACACGTTTTATTAGGCGATTGGGTCCTTTTTTTGTCTAATAATTAATAAAATAACCTTAGATGGTGCCGGAGGAAATTTTATGAATTTGCAATTCTAGGATTTCGGAGGATTTCGGCGTGGGGGTACACATGTCCAGAGGCTTGGAGGGGGTACTCATGCTAGCAGAAATTTTGAAATATTATTTTTAATTGGTGTATTTTGGTTCGAAAATCGATTCTAAGGGGGCGTATTTTCTTTTACTCGTAAAATTTAGCAATTTTTCTCCAATTTTAGCAATTTTTTGGGGGCCGGCGGTCCCGATAGGGGCGGCCGCCGGAGAAAAATTTTGAGATTTTAGACCAATTTCTTAATAAAATTCAATTTTTTTTTAATAAAATTCAGTCAATTTTTCTTCCTCTTTTTTGATTCCCCATCCCCTTCTTTCCTCTCTTCAACCCCCGGGGGTGTACGTACCCCCCTAAAACTGCCACTGGGGGGGGGGTCAGCCTGGGACCCATACGATGTACGATTGACCCCCCTAGGGGGGAGGTCAGATGCCATTTTCGATACGATCGACCAAAAATTTGCAAAAAATAAGAAAAAAATCGCAAAAATTCTGCGAAATTTTGTTTTCTATGTATTTTTAATTCATTTTATGCGATTTCTTTAAAAAATCAAGCATTTTTTGCTTATGAACAAAATTTTTTGCAGTGTTGAGGGCTACCGGCGGTCCCGATAGGGGCCGCCGGAGAAAAATTTTAAATTTTGGACCGATTCCTTAAGAAATTTGGTCAATTTTTTGATCAGTTTTATGAAGAATTTTTATATATTTACGAAAGGTGACGGCGGCCGCGAAAGGGGCCGCCGGAAAATTTTTGAATTTTTGGACTAGTTTCCTTTAGAAAATTGGTAATATTTTAGATGAAAGAGAAATCAAAGAAGTCAATCGTATGAAGACCTATTTTTTAATCAAAAGTCAGGTAGATTTTGGAGAGATATTACTGTAATAAGGGGTGCCGGCGGCCCCGGTAGGGGCCGCCGGAGAAAATTTTGGACTCAATCGTAAGAAAAATTAGTCAAAAATTTCCCCTTTTTTCTCTCCTCAATTCGATTTTTCTTCCCTTTTCCCCCGACCCCCCGCCTCCGTACGATTGACTTTCAAAAATCCTTATGATTGACGATCGAGACCCCCCCCCCCCGGTTGACCCCCCCCTTGCACACCTATGGGGGTGGCTGATAGGGTGGATTTCGTGGAGGGGGCTTAGCCTGTTCAGCCCGGTGCACCTGGTTTCGCCCCCGCGGTTTCACCCCCACGCTAGAAAAATGATTGAAAAATGACTATAACTTTTTTCAGGTAAACAAAGAAATGAATTTGTGTTGTGGATATGACCATGATCGACATAAGATTCTTGTCACGTGTGATAATATTTCTTAGTGGTATTCTTTCTCGCTTGTATCCCAGTTCATGTAATTATTCTTTGTATTTCCTTCACATCTCCACCTATATAAGTGATCTATTTTCCAGCATTTGTCGCTCTTCTGTTTGCCTTCCATTCCCATTCCAGCTTCCATTCCCTCATATTCCATTCTATTCCATTGTCCTATATTCTATTCTGTTGTCTTCAATAAATTCTCCAACCGAGGACACAACAATTGGCGCAGTCAGCAATTCAACCTCAAGGACAAGGACTATTCTGCAACGCAAATGGCATCTAGCAAGGATCAAACCATTAAGCGTCTTACGCAATTGCTGGAGCAACAGGCGCAGCAAGCGGCACAGCAAATGGAAGCAATGCGTGAGCAACAGGCAATGATGGCACAGCTCCTGGCCAATCAGCAGTGTGCTCAACCGCAGATGCAGCAAGTCGTCAACCAAGGTGCTCAACACGCAACCATCGCGTCTTCGCTCGACAACCGCATCGGCAGATTCAACTACGATCCCGAGGGCGGATGTACATTCAATGCCTGGTTCCAGCGCTATGGCAAATTCTTCGAGGAAGATGGCAAAGACTTGGACGCAGCCACGAAGGTTCGACTACTCGTCAGCAAGCTCAGTGATGAAGACTACTCCAGCTTCGCCGACAGCATACAGCCCCAGCAGCCAGATGATCTCTCATTTGAAGAAGCAGTGAAGCAGCTCAAGGAATTATTCGACGACACGCGTTCAGTGTTCGTTCGTCAATACGAGTGCTTCAAGCTGAAACAACGGGCAAATCAGGATGCCATGGCTCTGTTCAACCAAGTCAACGCTGCATGTGAAAATGCCGGATTCTCAGCCTGTTGCAAGGAACAGCTGAAGTGCCTGATTCTCGTCACTGCACTACGTGATGATCTTCATGAGCTAAGACAGAAGTGCCTACAAATTCTGGAAGATGCTCGACGGAAGAAGGAAGACATCACTCTGAAGAAGCTTCGTGAAGCATGCCGGACGTTCTTGTCGGTTCGGACGAATGCTACGTTGCTGTCGCAGTCCAAGACGAAGTCAATCGACGCAATTTCTTCGTATCCAGAGCAATGGAAGCAACAGAAGACGAAGAAGAACTTCAATCGTCATGATGCCGGAGGCTCAGCTTCTACATTCAAGCCGTGTCTATCATGTGGACAAACGGGTCATCGACGTGAAGATTGCAAGTTCAGAGACGCCACGTGTCATCAATGCCAGAAGAAGGGACACATCAAGGCCGTCTGTCAAAGCAAAGCAGTTCAAGAGGCAGACAAGAAGCCCGCTGCTACAATTCAAACTGTGATCGTCAGTTCGACCAACGTACAGTTCAAGGACGACCGCTACGTGTGGAAAGAACAAGTGAAGATCAACAACATTGGATGTCAAATGAAGGTCGACACCGGAGCCGGAATCACGCTACTTCGCACAAGTACTTGGAGGAAGCGCGGGTCACCGAAGTTGATGCCTGCGGAAATCAAGGTCAAGGATTGCACAGGACAAGAATTTCCACTTGAAGGCAGGATCAATTGTGAAGTACAGCTCGAGGATCAACCAGTTCAGAAGCTCGACGCCTACGTCTGCAGCACAGTCACTCACGACTTACTGGGAGTACCATGGATCAGAGCGCTCAACCTCAATCTTCAAAGATGGTTCGACGCAACGCACAAATCTACGACGGAAGATGTGACTCCAGTTCCATATTCAGAAGTCAGCATCCGAGAGGTCAATGTGCAAGCTACTTCGATGCAGAATTCTTCAGTGGATGCTTCTACAATGCGTCATTCCGAACACAACATTCAAAAGAAGGCAGTCCCAAAGAAGATTCTTCGCACCTCCAATTCGCTGTTCAAAGCCGGAGATCCAGTTCAGCTGCTCAACTTCAGCAATGGCAAAGCAACGTGGATTCCAGGCACAATCATTGAACGTGTGGATGGTTCGCAGCGCTACCGTGTGGAAGTACCAAGACTTGGCACGAGGATTCACCGCTACGCAAACCAGCTCCGATGTCATCCGAAGAAGCAACGGAAGTCCACCGACATTCAGAAGCATGGCTCGACGACTGTATGTGCGACAACGTGCTCGACTACAGGCCGTGCGACGACCAGTGCAACCACGGGTTCAGATGGGCCCCGCTCGTCTACGTGCTCGACTACGGACCATTCAGATGGGCCCCGCTCGACTCCAAGCACGACTACAGATCATTCGGAAGAGCCTCGCTCGACTACAGCTCGAACAGACGGGCCCCATACATGGACAGACATGATCTATGTGTGCTGGCGGGACTTAGGATTAAAGAGGGAGATGTTGTGGATATGACCATGATCGACATAAGATTCTTGTCACGTGTGATAATATTTCTTAGTGGTATTCTTTCTCGCTTGTATCCCAGTTCATGTAATTATTCTTTGTATTTCCTTCACATCTCCACCTATATAAGTGATCTATTTTCCAGCATTTGTCACTCTTCTGTTTGCCTTCCATTCCCATTCCAGCTTCCATTCCCTCATATTCCATTCTATTCCATTGTCCTATATTCTATTCTGTTGTCTTCAATAAATTCTCCAACCGAGGACACAACAATTTGGTGTCAAAAGATAGCTCTAAAAGTCAGCTATAAACTTGCAGAAAGAATTATCCGGTTTGGCCAAGTAGAAAAAAAGTTATGGCTAGACCATTGGCCAAAACCACGATTTTATGGCTTAACTTGGCCACAACTTTTTTCCTACTTGGCCAAATCGGATAATTGTTCAAGTAAGTTTATAATAGACATTTAGGGCTATCTTTTGACACCAAAATCACTTCTCTAAAAAAGTTATGATCATTTTCTAGTGCGGGGGTGAAACCAGCTGTTCCGTGTTCAGCCCCCCCCCCCGGCGACACCCTCGAGGAGGGATAAGCAATAAGCTTTAATTTTTATTCAAAAAACGATATGAATAAGTAGGAACGCTTGCCCCTTCCTATTTTTTAGAAAGAGGTGGGATCCCACCTCTTTCACTGGAAGCAAGGGCCAAAGCTCGTAGTTAGGAAGAAAATGATCAAATTCCGGAATTGTATTCATTTGCACTTAACGATGAAGAATTTTTTTCGGCTATATATTTTTATTTTAATCATCTCTTCTGAAATCTTACTTTTTCGTGATTATGAATTTCCATTCTCGTATATTAAAATGATTTCTCCCTTTAGAACTTTGATTTTATGTTAGCTGCTCACAGTTTGGCTTTGTTCAAGATGTCTCTCTCCGTGCCATCCAATAAATTTAAACTAAATATTACTTCGAACAATTTTGGCCCTTTTCACATTGAAACACAATTTGATTCTTACAATTTTTTGGTCAAGTTTGAGTTTATAAATGCTCATCTTGAAAGCGTTCCGTCTAAAATTATTTTTCGCGATGCATTCAGCGGTTCGGTTCTCACCCATCCGGTCAAAGTATTATTTTATTTTTTTTTTTATTCTAATGTTTTTTATCTCTTTAAGCTCTTCAGTACATTCGCCCTCCCTCTACACATCCTCACTATTTCAATTTTCGACGGCGATCCTCGCTTTCGATTAATTTCACAGCCAACTTTCTTCGACCATCAACGAATAATTCCATCAAAAATTCTTACCACCTTCGCGAATATTACTTTTGTTCCCGATGCTAACTGTCCCGAAAATTGTTACTTGGGTAATTTGCCATACTTTAATCCTATTAGTTTACCTATTGTAATAATGCACAGTGCACCGGTTTTCACATTTTCACCGCCGCGATTTCACCGCCACCTGATTTCAACGCCGTCCTTTTTACTCTGCCGATTTCACCGTTATTTTTTTTCAATTTCTATATAATTCGTATTTTTTCGGTTAAAAATTTTTAAGATAATAATTTTTTTAAATGCCGACATCTCTATTTGATACTTTTAATTTATAGATCCATAATTTTCTCAATTTTGAAAAAAATCTCATTCACTCAAAAAATTTTAACAACGGGCAGTTTTTTATGTTGAATTCAATTCATTATACAGAATAATAAAAAGAAAAATAATAAAAGGTTTAAAAGGATATTTAAAAAATTAAATTCACTTCGCGAGGAATTACTATACATTTATTTAATTTTTCCTTTCTTAAGACTAAGAAAACTAAAAAATTCCGCGTCTAGACCTAAATCAAAACAAGTACTCCATTTTGAATTTGAATGCATATGTGAAAAATGATGGCTTAACCTAAAATCATTAAAAAAATTTTGACAAAAACAACGGCGGTGAAATCAGCGGACGGTGAAAATGGATGGCGGTGAAAACCGTTGCTTCGAATAATGCAATATCCGGTTAGAAATAAATTTTGTTCCTCTATGTCAGGCAGATTAAATTTCGCAAAATTTGAAAAAAAATGTTAAAAACATTTCTACTAGTAAAATGGAAATCGAGGGCATCAATCTTTGATAGCATATTTTTACATCCAAACAAAAAGGGAAAATGGGAACTTGCTTTATGACCAAAATTACTTTTTAAAATGTTCGTTCACATCAAATGTAATAACTATTTGTGCATAACTTTTTTGTCAGGCATTGAATTAGGCACAAGCGATGGTCAATGGTTTGCCTATGGGATGAAATTGCCACAGAACCTGGCCGAAATCGACCATTATCTGTTTGCTAGATTGAGGCAAAAATGGCTGACAATGGGCGACCAACGTGTTGTGAGAACCCATTTAAGGGTGGACACAGATTTGGTCCGTGGATTTGAGATCCCGGTGGAAGGGCATTTGGTGAGCCAACTTATGACAGACATGTATATATATCTTTAAAAAATATGTTTTGCAAGGTTTGGCCTCGTTTGTTCAGCCATACTGTCGTTCATTTTCCTCTCACCGCTGTAATTGATTACACATTACTAATATTAATTTCTAAAACCATTGATTGCAGGTTGGCAACTTCACCATCGTCAATTTGACCCTTTCTAACCCATCCACGGTAATCGCAATATTTTTATAACATAATGGCCATTTTGCAACATTGCAGTCTTCCGTGATCGTCCAACTCCTCCCACTGGTCATCTATCCGGATCCTGAATTATTATTGGATTTATTTCGAGCCGAACTGCCAGCCCCACTCACAGATCCCGTTGAAATGAATGAAACTTTGATGTTTTCTTTGCGCGACACCGAACTGTTCACTCTTAGGCCAGGAAGTCCTGTTCCTCAATTGCGCGAAGAAGTCGAACAAGTTTTGGGCAACTCGGTGCCCAGGTTATAAACTTAAAATTGGCCTAACTAATTGCTAATGCATGGTTCTAGATTTACTCAATCTCTGCTGCTCAAGCCGGGAATGAGTACGCGGATTCGAATTGGCTTTCTGCCAAGCGACTATTCCCTCCATTCGTCTTTGCTAATAATTCGCAATAATTTGACAGCACTGGAACCGGTTGTATTGTATGGACGGGGAGCGAGAATGTGAGCGGATCAGGGATGGTCAGGACCAACTCGTTAAAAAATGAATTTGGAACCCAGAGAATTTTTATTTTTTTATCCCTAATTTAAAACGATTTCAATCTCAATGGTTTCCTTTAATTAATTTTTTCTAAAGGGATATTTGGATAATATATTACTTTCTCTATTATCAGGAGGGGAAGAGAATGGGAAGAGGATGGTAGACAATTTTAAAGGGGGAAATAATAGTTAAACTAAATAGAAATGAAAAAAAAATACAAAATGACCCATTCCCATCAAAATTTCCGCTCGCCTCCCCCATTAAAATAAAATATAATAATAATAATAACATGATATTAACTAATTTCGCATCTATTTTTGTTTGATCCAATTCTCATAGAAAAATTATATTTTTTGAATTTTTATTTTTTAACTTTGAGTTAAGATTGATTATCTTAAAATAGATTTTGAATTTAAACCTCTAGCTTGAATTTTCATTTCTTTACTAATTTTTCCACTCGAATATATTTTTAAGAAATCCGAGATTCTGTCCATCCTGATTCACATGGGAGGAATTTGTCAAAATACCAATATTTTTATTCAGGAATATGGACATTGATAATAAAACGGCAAGGTCGCTTCCTCTCATGTTTGAGATACAGCCTCAGCACCTAGCGGACTGTGCAAATCCACGTCGTCAGCTTCATAAATTGCCGACAACATTGACAGTCAGACGTTCATTTGCAGTGAGAAATAGCGGAGAAGTGGGCACCACACTTATACTATATATGTAATATATTAACCGGGATAAATTTAGGTTAGTTTCAGCGTGATCAACATTTCTATCAGCAATATGCCATGTGAGAATCGAGGATTTCGAGTGCTGAATTGCGATCGTTTTCGTTTGGAGCCCAATGAAACCACGTTGCTGGACATTGCGTGAGTTTGGCTAGTCTTATAACATGGGAGAACGGGGGTTTGCCCCTCTTTTCACCTTCGAATTGATCCTCCACAATTCTCCAGCTATACACCCGACTTTTTGCTGTCCACCAACGAAGCAACACTTCAGCTGTATATGCACATGAATGGCACTCCCTGGGCCTTCGACCTGGTTGCCACCATCCCCCCACAACTTCTTTCCGTTTGCCATGCCGCTTTACCGCGTCCGCCGTTCGAAGGGATGATGTACTACACGTGTGTGTTGGCACTGACGTGAGTGTTGTGACAGTTGGGGGTGAAAGGAACAAACTGTTCGTTTCGTTGGTTAGGTTCTGTTTCATTTGTGTGGTGTCCTGTGCCTACCTGGAGGGTGATCGTGTGATATCATGCGCTTATAGACAGCAGTTTTCGATTCATTGCCAGGACGAAAGGACCCCCTTTGAGCTGGTTTCCCTTTTTGCCAGGACACCATCGGCGTTAAATATTCAGCAGGAAAAAGGGGCGGCAATGGAGGAAATGTTCACTTCTCGAAACAAACAATTCTTTCGGGTTGCACCGGATGATGGACCATTTAGCAGGCAAACTTACATTGTGGCTTCACATACAACTCGAAATTATGTGTTTTTTAGATTGCTCTGGCGTTCCTTGAATTTTACCCTCTTATTTTTCTCATATATATGGCCATTGATCCGCGGCAATATACAACCAATTTTAATGACAAAATCTAAAAACGAAGGCTTTCCAAAGCCATATCTCAATACAACTTCAACGACTACAGATTCCGAGCTTTTTGAAAGGATAGAATCTTCTGACGAAATTGATGATGAACAATTTGGAGACAAAGAACTGGACGAAATAATAGGAGCAGAGAGAAGCGATGAAGAATTTACACAACACCCAAAAGATCCGGAGCAAGAACAACGACAACAACCCTCCAAATCCAAATCAATGGTTTCTGGCAGAGAGAATGTGTTGAATTTCTCGGATCCGGTCCTTTATCAAAAATTGTATGTATTGCCGAACAATGAAACTGTTTCCACTTTCTCTTTCTTTTAGATGTTCTTTTTTAAACAGCGAAGGGTTTACATTCGGACAACGACAACACAATTCAATCAGTGACAGCACAACAAGCGGAAGCGTGCAATCGAAAGGAATGAAGGAGTGAGAATTTCGAAATCAATGGAGAAGAGAAAAGTTTTATTCAGATCCAACAATAATTCAAATCAGCGGACGAGTGACCGGATGAAGAGCAAAGATCAACGGCATTTAGAAGAGCGGACAAGTGGCATGCATGTAACAGAAGGCAAAAAGGTCCGGCAACGGACATCGAAAAGACAGTCTGGGAGAGCAATGGACGATGAAGGAGAAGGCGAAAAGAAGAGAGGAGGGAAGAGGACGAGTCAGAGTGAGAGCACTGAGATTGAGGAGGATGGACGGAAAGAGGAAGAAGTGTTGGGAGGAGGAACCATGGACTGGGAAGGGATGGTGGTGTCCAGAAGGAAGAACGGACCACATCTTGGAGGAGGGGGACAGCTGCTGGACAGGAGGACTTCCAATAGTTCTTCCTCGCAGATGTCCTCTTCAAAAAGGTTGGCTACTTCGATATTTATTAGATCTAAGTATTAATAGGGAATAAGAGAACGGAGTGAAGTTTAGACAGACATGGAATTTGATGAGTAAGAAAAATATTAAGATGGTTAAAAGTTGGATTGCTTGGCCGAAGAATGGGTCGAAAGCACATGTTCAGAAGTAGATGAGATATTGTGGGGGAATAGGCCAGAAAAAGCTTGTGATTTATTTTATTTGGGGAATTAGCACATAAAATGGAGAAACACAAAAAAAAACAAAGCACAAAATTCCACTTAATAATACATAGAATAACATAAACGCAATAAATTCTCCATTCACCATCAAATCTAGATCTATCGGTAAAGGAAGAAACGAAGAACATCCTGAATGGTTCCAGCGATTATTTGAAAGGAAATCGGAGAAAGAGCAATGGAATTGGATAGATAATCAAACGTATCGGCAGCAGAAACAAGAAGCTAAACAGATCCACGAACTTCGACGACGACGATTGGAGTCGCAACAAAATTCCGAGTTGGAGTTGGGGTCGAGACAAAGTTCAAGCAAATCCCTATTTGTGGATCGAATACGACCTGAAGAAGAAAGAAATGTTTTGGGGAGCGGAGAAGATGTGGGGGAGTTGAGTGATTCTAGTGGAGTGCCTGAGTGGGTCGACCAAACGCCCTCTGATATAATTACAGGTACAGTTCGAAGAATTTTTTTGGGTATCCATAAGAACGTTCTCTAACCGAATTTACAGTGTCTGTCAATATTATCTCTCACTTTTCCTTTTTCTTCTCGCCGCGAAAAGATAATATAAAATAGAAGAGAAAATCATTCGCTTCATAAAATTTTCCTTTGGATTTATGGATACTCGTTGAAAAACCTTGTGCTTTACAGTATTAAAACTAAATGGAGGGGGGGTTTGTTTGTTCTTTATCGCTTTAATTTAGAAAATATTGATGAAGAACTCGGCCGACTTGCAGAACAATCAGCCGCACTGTTCAGCCGATTTCCGAAAAGTGGTTCGAGTTCCAGCTTATCGTCCCTTCCATCCGCCAGAGATCAACTGAATTTATTCAAATTCGACCAAAATTTAACGGACGCGGATGAAATCAAACACACTTCTTCCTCAGATACCAAATCAAGAATACAGGCTAAATACCGGGCTGATGAAGTAAGAATGAGGCAAAATACCGAATACTTTAGAAGATCCATTAAGGAGACAAGAATTCAGAGCATAATTGAGAAACTGACAAGGGATTATCGGGAGAAACTAACCAATGCACTAGTCAATTCGAGAAAGCCCTCATCCGGACGGCACCGCCTCCTGGGTACTCACAATTTATACTCTGCTTTTAGTTCCGTTACTTCTCTTTTAGATTTGGAGGAATTGCATTCGCCCATCCGACCAATGCTTAAGCTAACGTTGCCCTCAGACATTTCTGCAAATTGTGAATTTGAACAAAACCCGAGAGGGAGCGAAGAGAATTCCGGGACGAGTTCAGCCCGAAGGGAAAGACGCTCCCCGGGAAGGGAGTTCAGTGCAAGGGTTAAGGGGCTCAGGAAGTCCGAAGATGGTGAGGCGGAGAGACGAAGCTCATCTCCGGCACCATTCCTTTTTAACATCGGCGACCCAATTTGGAAACCGATTGGGATGCTGGAGCAGCAGCAGCAACAAATGGATTGGCCAACGAAATTCAATTTGACAGAAAAAATGGACGAAGGGAAAAAGCAAAAGTGAATCGATAATTGTGACATTTTACAAAAATTAATAATAATAACCAATCGCTCCATGGGCCAGAAGCATATGAGTTTTTTTCGCATTTTAAAATTTGGTCTGCAAAAATGATCTCAAAATGAATAGTGGTTGCATAAAAAATGACACCTTTTGTATTCGCGCGAACATAACTCAACAATGAATGATTCAAAAAATCTAAATTTCAGAAGTAATATTCTACACTCGTCGCCATTGGAGAGCGATCAGCCGGTTTAAAAAAATCTATAACTTGAAGCGAATTTGTGTGAGTGTTCTCTTTTTTGCATTATATTTTCATTTTTTTTCTCTGTCCTTTGTGGTAATCATCGCTGACAAAAAAAACGAGTATATACTGGGGTGACCGATCAACCCTATAGTGGGAAAAAAATCCAACTTCTAATAAGACAGTGCAAAAAAGGAGCAGAGAAATCGATTATTATGCGTCTCTGACACGTTGCTATAGAACGGCAGGCTAACGAAAGACCCAATCCCGCATCGTCCGGTGTTTCATTGTTGGGTGTTTTGTAATTTTGAAATCAAATTTTCGTTTCAATAATTTTCACCGTGAATTTTTCAAGCGGATTCTAGGGTCGTTTAATCACCCCAGTAGTAAAGGATGTACTACTGGGATGACCGATCGACCCTATAATGGGGAAAATCCTAAGTTTTAATAAGACAGTGCCCTTTTTCTTAAGAAAATTTTTCATTTTTTTGGCCATGGGGGGGCTGCAGCCCCCCCCCCTAAATACGCTACTGGCCGACACCCCAAAATACGGTTAAATTTCTACAAAAATCTTGTCATATGCAAAAATTGACCAATTTCTTATGAAAAGAGCCTAAATTTTCAAAATTTTCTCCGGCGGCCTCGATTGGGGCCGCCGGAGAAAACCCCCCCCCCCCCCCATCCCGAAATCCTGGGTACGTCCCTGTCAGACGGGGGTATAAACAGCCCAATTTCCTATCAAAAATCCGGTTTTGAAACCGAAAACCCGGTTTGGCCATTTTGGCCTATGTCACTTGCAGGTCAGGGATGAGATCTGTAAAAAGCAAAAAAGTAGAGAACATATTTCTGAAATTTTAGATTTTTTGAATCATTCATTGTTGAGTTCAAATCGGCGTAAAAATCCTGTAGAAATCAAAAATTTATTTTTGGCACTATGATTTTATGACGCGGAAGCATGCTATGTTTAAATGATTGTCGTTTGTTTCTTTTTCCTCGATTTATCCACTTTTTATGTGCTATTTTGCAAGAAGGAATTCGCTTCGAAAGATCATAGAAAAGTCCATTTCTATCGAGAGACTATTTTAATTTTATGTTCGCGTGAACACAAAATGTATAATTTTTTATGCACCCACCTAGTAATACTGAACTTTTAGGGCCAATCATTTTGGGACCAAAAATCGATTTGTCAAAACTGCCCAAAACGTCAAAATTTATTAGTTTCTTTTGACAATTATTAAAACAAAAAAGCACTATTTAAAATTAAAATAGCCTCTCGGTAGAAATGGACTAGGATCTTTTGAAGCGAATTCTTTCTTGCAAAACAGTACAGAAAAAGTGGATAATTGGAAGGGAAAAGAAACAAACAACATTCATTTAACATGGAATGTTTACGCGTCATAAAATCATAGCGCCGAAAATAAAATTCGATTTCTATGGATTTTTTACGCCGATTTTATAATATCAGCGAAAAAGAAAAGGCTTTAAAATTAAAGGAACCAAATTAGGCAACAATTAGTGAAAAATTTGGCCAAACCAAAGTAGAAATGACCCGAGTATGTTCGGGCATTTCGGATCTCTTGTGATTTTCAGCTTGTTTACATCCTAATGATTAGATTTGCCAAAAAAGACTAATTGTCTAATCTAATACATTTTTTTTCAAAAATATAACTTTTGTAAATTGTCCGGGAACTTTAACCGCACCCTGTACTTTGTTTATTCAAGATTATAAAATGGCGTCATGATTTGCAATATTCCATTTAAGAGCCAAACAAAAAAAGAAAAGGCGATGATGAGGAAAGGAAGGATAAGTGAAAAATAAGTTGACCATTAAATAAGAGAGATCGAGCGGAAAGTGAGATTCAAATTAGATCCCCTGCCGTAATGAAAGCTAAGAATTCAGCAGCCATGGGTTCTTCGCCACGATTCTCGGCCTTCGTTCGCCATAGTCATAGAGCAATTCCTCCCCAATGTGGATATCTCGCTTCGCTACTAATATCAAATGGAAACTGGAGCCGAAATCCGCAACCTAAATTAGAATTGATGATTGGTGAAGTGTGCGCGAAAACTCGGGCTCGACCAACTTGCCCTTGTCTTGAGATTGGGCTTCAAGCAACTGTGGTTTATCAACCTGCCTTTGTGAACAGTTTCTTCAGTTGCATCGACGCAATATTCTAAATGTCGGGAAGGCAATAAAATGGTAAATGGAAAAATATAAAATATTCGAAAGTTAAATTAGTATTCCCCAAAAAAATAGTGCAAAACTAATTTGTCCCACTAAACACTAACACCCACTAAACATCCGCTTTGTGCAATTAACACTAAAAATGCGTCACCATTCTCGTGATGTTTGAAGTAATACATGTAAGAACCAAGGTTCTCGTCACAAGCATATTGCCTCTCGCGAAGGTGGGCTTTCTTTGCAGAAATAATTTCGCCTAAAAATATAAAAATCCCTTTCAAAAGTGCATTTCATATTCAAACAAGTCCCACCTTTGTATTCCACAACAAACTCGCCCTTCTGAAAGAACTTCAAAGTGCGAATACTGCGTCCTTTGACCGGGCATTTGAATATTTCTAGACATTGTTCGTTGGCCCCAGTTTCGACCAATTCACTGATATGTTTCATTTTCAAGTTCTGCAATAAATTATTTTAGATCCTTATTGTTAGAAACTAATTTAATCTGACATTTGGAAAAGGCAGTTCGAGTTCGATTTAGCCCCAAGACGCGAGAATAAAAATGAGAAGAAATGGATATAGCCCCCCCCCCCAAACCAAAATTAAAAAAAATTAAGAGGGAGAAGGGAAGAAAATCGAAAAGGAACGAAAAAAAGAAGCTTAAAATTGCAATTTTCGCCCCGAGTCCCGGCATCCCTCCCACTAATACTAAAATTGTGCAATTTCTTAAAAAACACAAAAAATTGACTGGTTTGTTAGAAAATGATCTAAAAATACGAAAATTTATTCAGTAGCTCTGGTGTCGAATTATCGTGGAGCCACCACCTTAACCACCGTATGATCGACCTCATACATGTGGCTCCTGTCGATCATACATGGGAAAGGGGGGTCAACCAAAATTTTTATTAAGGGGGTAGGTCATTTTTTAAAAGGTAGGGGGTCGGGTGGGGGATCGGCAGCAAAATTTACGAAGAAGATATAAAAATTTCAAATTTTATCAACGAATGTGTCGGCGGCCCCAATAGGGGCTGCCAAAGAAAAAAATTTGAGGTCATAGAGCCGTTTCCATGAGAAATTTAATCATTTTTTGCTGGCCTTTTTTAAATTTCATTATATTGAGTGAGGGGCGCCGCGGCCTTGATAGAAGCCGCTGGAATTTTTTTTTGAAAAATTAATGAATTTACTTGGAGAATTTGGGTCCTTTTTTGGTTATCTTCTTTAGAAATTTGACCAAATTTCATACAATTTTTAACAATTTTAGAGTTCGGCCGGAGAAAAAGTTGCAAAAATGCGACTTCTGAAGAAATTTGATCATTTTTCCTCCTTCCCTTTCCCCTACCCTCAACTCTCCGTCTATGACCCCCCCCCCCCTTCGTACGAACGACCTGCCGACCCCCCTGTACCCTTTTCGTGGTCCTTTACAACGAAGTTAGGGGGAGGAGGTCGACAGGTCGTTCGTACGAAAAAATCGATGTTTTGGTATTCGATGTTTTGGTATTCACAAGAACGTAACTCCACAAAGAAAGATTCAAAAAAAATCAGAAAACTTGGGAAATGATACTCCCATATCTTCTCTACATTTTTGCTTTTTGGACCCATTATCATTACTGTTGAAATTCTTGAGAAAAAAATTCACGAAATGGTCCAGGTCAAATATGGCCAAACCGGTTTTCGGGTTTAAGACCGGTTTTTAGACAAGAAATCGGGCTGTTTTATAGACCCATATTGTAGCTCATTGAGTGCTACATCGAATGCAAAAAACCGCTTCTCGATTGGTCCACTCTTTGTTTTTTTATAATTTTTTCAAACTCTAAAATCGACCAAAAAATGGCCATTTTTCTTAAGAGATTTTGTTGAATTTTCACTAGAAAAAAGACAAATCGAAATAAGTGGATTTCAAGCCAAAAATGCAAAATTCATAAAAAATCAAAGAATGGACCAATCTACTTCGGGTTTTTTTTTTATTCGATACAGCATCCAATAGGCTCCATTTACACCGCTGGAGTCGAACTACCATCTCGTCTTTAAACCGGTTTTAAACCCGAAAAACCGGTTTGGCCATTTTTGACCTTGGCCACTTCGGGAATTTTTTTTCTCGAGATTTTCAACAGCAATGAGAATTGGTCCAAAAAGCAAAAATATAGAGGAGACATAGGAGTATCTTTTCTCAAGTTTTCAGATTTTTTGAATCTTTCTTTGAGGAGTTATGCTCGTGTGAATACCAAAACATCGATTTTTTATGGAACAACCTGGTACGTCCTGGGTACCATACCTTCTTAGATGCCTTCCTTGAGAATTAACATAACAACTTATTGACTTATTGTATCACAATACTAGTAAAAATAACAACCTCTATTTCCTTTGCTGATTTACGGTTACTCCGGCGAATCGGGAAAAAATCCGTGATCTTTTTGTCCGCAGCTTCTCGATTAACTCGATTCTTCTGTTTTCCATCGTTTTTTTGCGATGTGTTGCCGTCCCTGTTGTCAGAAATGTTGTGATTGTGACATGTGGATTTTTTACGACGCCCTTTTCGCATTTTCTTTTCCACCACACTTCCGAGCATATTCCCCTGCTTGGTTAGTCGGTCAAATTTTAAATATTAGTGTTAAGACGGGAGGAAACCTGTAAAATTAATTATAATCAGCGCAGAAAAGCCAGAGAATTCAAACTTTGGATATTGTCATTTTATTCAACATCAATAGGACAAAATACATCGCCACTTAAATGATAAATAGGGGAGGGGGAGAAGAAATACATTGTATCCGGGAGGTCATTGGCAGTAAAATGAAAATGTGACATTTGTATAAAGCATGGTAAATCAATCGATCACTTTGATAACAACTACATCAATAGTAAATGTAAGGAAATTCCAAATTTTTTTAGCTCAGGAAATTCCCCATTTTTCCCGCTTCAACCAAACTAAAAAATAGCAGAATACCTTTCTTATGGTGTGAAAAATTGCGGAAACTTAATAGTTGCATGAAGTTGAAGTTGCGCTAAAACAAATTTGTGCGCAACTAAGTTGTCAAGCAACTTCAAACATTTAATGGCCCAAACATGTTTGGATTCGATGGGTTAAGATCCTGATAGCTAGACGGTTCAATAGGTGAGCGCTAAAAGGTTATATTAATTTTATATCCAAGATCTTATTGTTGAATCGCCTTATCCCAAAAATTTTTTTTCTGGAAAATCATCTAAAAATGACCTCCATGGTGTAATTTTTGACGCTGAATCCGATTCTGACGTCCATTTTGATGTAATGCGTCATCTGACGTCATTTTTTGACGCTGACGTCAAAAAAATTGACACTAGTTTAAAGGAGTATACTTTTGGGACTCTAATCCATTTTGAGTCCCGGGACTCAAAATGGTTTATTCCCTGGTGTAATTTTGGACGCTGAATCCGATTCTTACATCTATTTTTACCTAATACGTCATCTAACGTCACTTTTTGACGTTGATGCCAAAAAACTTTTCTTCTAAAATTTGAAGAAAAATGAAAAATAATTCTGACATCGTCAGCGTCAAAAAAGATCAGATAACGCATTAGTCAAAATGGACATCAGAATTGGATTCAGCGTCCAAAACTACCCCAGAAAAGTCATTTCTAGAAAGATTTAACGGGAAAATTTTTGAGTCCCGAGACTCAAAAATTATTATAGAGTCCCAAAAGTATACTCCTTTAAACTAGTGCCAAAAAATTTTTGAACCGATTCTGACGTCCATTTTGATGTAATGCGTCATCTGACGTCATTTTTTGACGCTGATGTCAAAAAAATTTTTGGAAATTTATGGCCAAGAAAATCATTCGTGCGAGATTTTTGTAAAAACTCGCCGGTACGAGTGATATTTTGGCCATAACTTTTTTTTAGACTAAGCCAATTCGGATGGGCTTAGGCTCAACCTGTAGCTAATAATTTGCTCTATCTTTTCACACCAAACTCGTTTCTCTAGGTTTGGTTTGAACCGAATTATAACTCGAACAATGCTCTTCGTTTCAAAGTTCTCGCTCGACCGTAAAAATGGATTTAAATTTCAATTGATGGCTCTTTTACTGTATGGTTTACCCCACATAAATTGAAAAAAGAAATTCCCTTATGAAAAATCATCTGAAAACTACTACCCCGGGGTAACTTTTAACGCTGAATCCAATTCTGACGTCCATTTTGGCGTAATGCGTCATCTGACGCCACTTTTTGACGCTGACGTCAAAATTTATTTGTAATTTTCCGTTTGCGGGTTCCACCTGCGGCATCCATCTATGCAACATATTTAAAGGGTTATCTGAGCCAGGAGCCACCATAAAATATGCATAGCCGGGAGGACGCATTAAAAAAATAAAATGGACATCAGAATAGAATTTATTATTCAAAACAACCTTGGGGAAGTCTTTTCGAAGCCATTTAGTTTTTAGGCCTTTTTTTTACGTCAGCGTCAAAAAGTGACGTCAGATGACGCATTACGCCAAAATGGACGCCAGAATTGGATTCAGCGTTAAAAGTTACCCCGGAGTAGTAGTTTTCAGATGATTTTTCGTAAAGGAATTTCTTTTTTCAATGTATGTGGGGTAAACCATAAAATAGCCAAATTGATCTTGCTCTAGCGACCGTAGAATACGTATCCGGACAATCCGACATTAAGGGTAAAATCATCATTTTTCTCTCAAATTCTAATATGTACATAAAACATAATTTATTTTTCTTTAGTTTGGATTTTTTGTATGGAAACAATTGATCAAACCAGAAACAACTGATCAAACCAAATATTGCTTGGTCGCCAAGGCGAGATCAATTTGCAAAAAATTTTATGATGAGCGTAAACATTACGGACCAGGACGTTTGAGAGCGGCCGTTAGAGATCCGCCACTAGAGAGCCTCCCATTTGAGAGCGCTGCCACTAGAGAGCCTGCCAGTTGAGAGCCGCCAGTTGAAAAATATCGAAACAGGACGTTAGAGTGTGGCCGTTCGAGTGTGGCCGTTAGAGTGCGGCCGTTAGAGTGTTGGCCAGTTGAGAGTCGGCCGTTAGAGTGTTGGCCGTTAGAGTGTGGCCGTTAGAGTGCCCAGCTAAAATGGCCGTTTGAGTGTCAGCTCAATTTTTAATCCCATAAATACCGGACTGGGTCAATCCATCCCTGCCGACTCATCCCTACCAACTCATCCCTGCCGACTCATCCCCGACACTATGCCAACTCATCCCCGACACTATTCATCCCTGCCGACTCATCGCCCGTTGTTCTAGGGCCATTTCATCGCCCAATTGCATCGATTTTTCGCAGGCCCTAGATTTCAAAAATTTTCTCAGCAAAATTGTAAAAAATTTTAAGAGGCCTAGAATTTAAAAAAATCAGAAGCCTCTGTTTTTTAAATTTTCACAGGCCTCCGATTTTTAAGAAAAATTTTCACATGCGTCTGATTTTTTAGGAAAATTTCTATTTTTCAGTTTTCACATGCCTTCGATTTTTCAAAAAAATTCAGAGGCCTCGAATTTTCCAAAGGCTTAGAATTTTCTAAAAATTTCAGAGGCCTAGAATTTTCAAAAAATTTTTAAGGCCTATGAAAAACCTTGTGTAGGTCAACCTAAGAGTCCAATAAGATA
Organism: Rotylenchulus reniformis; assembly: GCA_001026735.1. Classification (NCBI taxonomy): domain Eukaryota; kingdom Metazoa; phylum Nematoda; class Chromadorea; order Rhabditida; family Hoplolaimidae; genus Rotylenchulus; species Rotylenchulus reniformis. The sequence continues at coordinate 32,418 of LDKF01001195.1, forward strand.
TATCAAATATTATGAAGCGGATAAATCCCCCATCGACTTCCCCGAACAATATCAACGAAAAGCGCCTTCGTCTGGCCCAAGGCATCACTCAACTCGACCTCACCGCCCTGCAGGACTCTGTTCTACCCGACCCCGTCAAGGCATTGATGCACCAGGTGGTCGACCTGCTCAAGCTGGCCGGCGAGCTGCTCACCGATCAACATGCCCAACGGGACAACGACGATCGTCAACGCTCCGTGGTGCTCCTCAACATGCCGGAGAGCGATGCCGAGCGCCCTGTGGATAGGGCGCGACAGGATGTGGCGCGAGTTCAGGACGTGCTCAATGAGTGTGGACTGGACTCGTGCCTGCCTGCGGCGGTCACCCGCCTCGGCAAGCGTCAGCCCAACCGCCACCGCCCCATCAAAGTCCAACTGCCATCGCAAGGAGCTGCCGGGCACGTGCTGCGCAACAGGCCGAAGGTCCGCGAGGGCACATTCAAAGAAGTCAGAATCCGGGAAGAAATGACGCTTGAACAACGCAAGGAACGCTCAAGGTTAATCCAAGACTGCACAAAAAAACGATCGGAAACAAATGATGATTATATTATATATGCAAATTCTGTTGTTCTCCGTTCTGATATCCCGCTCATTAACAAATACAAACTTCATAATTCCCCACCACAGACCCAAAAACTTGTTCTTAAAATGTATCGTGACATGGACTCTCTTGATGCTCAATGGAAACTTTTTCAGGCAAATGCCAATTCACAAAAATAATATTGTCTTTAATCTTATATTTTTCTATTCATTATATTCTTCTATTTAGACAATTTATGTATTTTCACATTGTTTTATTCACACATTTTCATGGTAATGGCCTAGCGCCTATGTGCGTAAAGACTTGATTGATTGATTGATTGATTTTCAGAAAAAATTCAGAGGCTTAGGATTTCAAAAAAATCGCAAACCTCGGTTTTCAAAAAATTTTCATAGGCCAGTACAGGCTCTTGTTTAAAAAAGGTAAGGAAAAATGGGCGATGAAATAGCCCTAGAACAACGGGCGATGAGTCGTGGGCGATGAGTCGGCAGGGATGAATAGTGTCGGGGAAGGATTTTCCCTTTTAAAAATTTTAATTATAAAATATTTATTGCATCTGGAAGTCGCTTGATTATTATTTTTGTTGAAATTCTATGATAAATTGTTAATTGTGTTGAATGATTGTTAAATTACAAAAAGTCAAAGTGTATTTTAAATATCGATTTTAGTTTGAAATTTTATCTGACACTCAAACGGCCATTTTAACTGGGCACTCTAACGGCCACACTCTAACGGCCAACACTCTAACGGCCGGCTCTCAACTGGCCAACACTCTAACGGCCGCACTCTAACGGCCACACTCGAATGGCCACACTCTAACGTCCCCTACCGAAAAATATCCCCATGCCCAAAAACTTATTTGTTAGACCAGTTAGACCAAAAGTATAAAAAGCAAAGTTGTGCAGAATTTTATGCTCCACCTTCTGATATTTTTAGTTTTTCGAAATTCGAACAAAAAGTTTTCGAAATTCGAGCAAAAAGTTCGAAATTTTCGCGAAGTACCCTATTTTTCGATATTTTCAAAAAATTTCGAAAACTTTTGTTCGAATTTCGAAAAACTAAAAATATCAGAAGGTGGAGCATAAAATTCTGCACAACTTTGCTTTTTATACTTTTGGTCTAACTGGTCTAACAAATAAGTTTTTGGGCATGGGGATATTTTTCAACTGGCAGGCTCTCTAGTGGCAGCGCTCTCAAATGGGAGGCTCTCTAGTGGCGGCTCTCTAATGGCGGATCTCTAACGGCCGCTCTCAAACGTCCCCTACCGTAAACATTACCCCCAAAAACATTTTTGAACAATAACTACAAAACAACCGACCCACGAAACACCGACTAGCGCGGGGTTCGGTCTTTCGCATCTGGTGTTCTGTAGTAAGCCAAAATAACACGTAAAAGGCCGCTCATTGGCATTTGGAAATCCCTTTCTGTCAGAATGTCTCGAAGCGATTTTAGTTTGCATTAGGGTAAATCTCAGCGCGACCACACATTGTGAGGAATGAGCAATTTGGAGGGGATATTTATTTGGAAAGGGTGGAGGGCCACGCCCATGCCAAAATATGACACGCCCACTTTAAGACGGAGTGGTCTTTGGATTCAACGAAGGAACAGAGGCAAAAAGAAGAGAGAATAGAAGCGTCATACGCACCCGACCAATCGCTTCGATTCGAGACATTCTGGAACCAAAAAAGGAAGCCAGATTTCCACATTTTTCTGACGCGCATTTTATGATCGCTCAGCACCAAAAAGGATGCAAATTGATCCGCTGCCCCACGATTCGTCCCGGCACGATTCGTCCAAACCATAATTCGTCCAAAAAAGTCACGATCATACGTCGGCAAGGGGGGTCAGTCGGGTGGGGGTACGCACGCAGAGGGGCCAGCAGGG
>LDKF01001196.1:0-13198 GCA_001026735.1 Rotylenchulus reniformis
CCCTTCGCCGAAACCCTCGAGACCCCCCTTGGACAGGTATGATCCATATTCATCTCTATTTATAACTTTCCATAATTATTCTATATTTAAAATTCTGATGTATAGAAGAGTTATTTTTATTTTTCCGTTTATGTATACCTTCTACCAAAGGAGCATCTAACACTATTAACAATTTAAGAAAAGGAAAGAATTTTCTTTTAGGCATTTATAATATGTAAATATTTTTATTCGATTAACTTTATTTCCAATTTAATAAAATTGTCTTTCTAACAATTATAAAATAAAATATTTATATAATTTTAGTCAAATTTTTTTATATTCTAATTTTTTGTGACGATTTTTTGACCATCTAAATATATTTAAAAATAAAGTAATTTTTAAAATCATTTGATCAAATATTTATCTTTTATATTTAAATTAATTGAAGATTGAATGTGCTATACTAAATGTGCCTCTTGTAGACAGTTATAAAACTACATTTTGTAAAAAAAATTTATTTTTAAGGTTTTCAATATTGGTTTTTAATAGAACTTTTTTTATTTTTAAATTTTAAACAAATCAGAATATTTAATATCAGAATATTTAATTTATTTTCAAATTTGGATATTTTATAATTATTTAAATCGCTTTCTCCTCATCCAAATAAAGTGAAATTGCATACTAAAAATAAAATTGAAAATCAATAATCCTTATAATAATTCTTTATTGTATAAAAGCATTATAATTATTTCATGTTAATTAAATATATATATTTAAAATTTAAACGGAATGGTACATTACATGATAATTTAGCTAAAAACTTCGTTTTAGTTCCACGATAAATTGGACGCAAAATGTCACAAATACTTCTCATACCTATTTTTCATTCTATTAGTGGAAAAAACCAAAAACTTTAATAAACTGTGATTTAAATAAAAATTATTATGGTTTTATTATTTATTTATTAGTTAAGATATGGAAAATTTATTATATTCAAATATTTTATATTTCGGTCATCAAAATTAAGTGTTTCTCCACGGTAAGCAAAATTATTAAAAGATCAAAATTATTTTTTTGTTGCAAACATAATATTAATTTAAAACCAATATAGCTTTAAAACTTTTTGTTATGAAAAAATTGCAAGTTTATTTATTTAATTATTTTTCGGAATAATTATATCATGATGTCGTTTTTTTAATTAATAATTTATAATAATTATTTAAAAGTTTCACTTATATAAAACTGTATTAAAAAAATTAATTGATGTCATTTGATTTTTAAATTTATACCCTATAATAATTATTGAAAATAATTTCCCCTCTATAGATATTTTTTATTTTCTTTTATTGTTTTATATAAAAATTATTTAATCTTTTATTTATCCAAAATAAATCAATTTCTTTATTATTGATTAGGCATTTTTATTATATTCAATTTAAAATACTAAACTAAATTATAACCAAAATATATATTTAACTTACCAAAAAATTTTATTCATTTCTCATATTTTTTAGGTTCTGGATAAAAATGTATTTTTGGAATTGATCGTTTAATTTTTTTAAACCTTATTGTTGCTTTTCAATTGTTGCTTTTCAATATTAATTGCTTTTCAATATTAATATATAAAAATATATAAATAACTGATTGGAAGACTAAATTATTAATTTATTAAAAAAAGAATAAAAGAGTTATAAATATATCTTTTTTTATCCATTTTTTCATAATATTTTTTACTGAACCTTTTATTTGGGTCTTCATGCAAAAATAAAATTAATTTTTATATAATGAAATCTTAATATATCTATTTTTTATATATTTAATCAAAAACCATAAATAAGTATAATAAAATTATTTCCTCTAATTTTATTTTTATTTTTCTTGGATTTTTTATTTTATAATAATTTTTGTTAATCCTAATTCTAATCTATTAAGATTTTGATTTCTAATATTAATATGCTCTACTGAAAAAAACGCGGAGACGGTAAAACTAATTATTATAGATAAATTTTTTACTTTTTATAATTTACAGTAAATTTTAATATTTATTTAATATTTAAGTATTAATTCTTATTTTAATTTTTTAGGCTTAATCTGTTCTTTTCATTTAAATTTTTTTAATTAAATAAACTATTATATAAAAGGTTCACCTGTTTTAAATTTTTCATTTTTATTTAATTTTGATATTTATTTTCAATTAATTCATATTATTTTTAATTATTGTATTTTTTTCAACTTACAGAAATATGCCACTATACGGGTAATTTTCTCTACTTTCGTAGATTTCTAGTTTCGTAGAGAACTTTGCGTAAAAGGTATAAAGGTAAAAGAATAAATTTAAAGTGAGTGTGAAAGAATTATTCGGGAAGTTATAAAAGAAATTATAAAAGATTTTATAATCATTTTATATTCACAACATTAAATATAATAATTGATCAATTCCACGTGTGACAGTATAGCCAGTTACCCATTAGCATATTTTAGATAAGTTAGAAATTTTTAGGGTTTTAAATCACAATTGTTTGCATTGTTGAAAATTAATTAATTTTTTTATCCATTTAATTCATAATATTTTTTACTGAACCTTTTATTTGGGTCATCACGCAAAAAATAATATTAATTTTTATATATTGAAGTTTTAATATATCTTTTTTATATATTTAATCAAAAACCATAAATAAATATAATAAATTTATTTCCTCTATTTTGTTTTCATTTTGCTTGGATTTTTTTATTTTATAAATAATTTTTGTTAATTCTAATTCTAATCTATTAAGATTTTGATTTCTAATACTAATATGGTTTAATCTGTTCTTTTAGGTTTAATCTATCATTTTCATTTAAATTACTTTTCTTAAATTAAATAAACTAATATATAAAAGGATCAATTGTTTTAAATTTTTTCATTTTTAGTTAATTTTGTTATTTTCAATTCATATTATTTTTAATTATTGTGTCTTATTCTTTTTTATCAAGTCACAAATGGGCAATAATTATTTACTTTAATGGCTATTAAAATTTAACTTTATATATTCGAAAATTTAATTTGATTATGCATTATTTATTTTTATATATTGATAGTCGGTAGATTATAAATTTTAGTTTATTATAATTTTCCACTAAAATAAGTTTCATTTCATATTAATTGACAAAAAACTTATAATAAACTATTATTTACTATCGGGAAAATGGTTAATTAAAAAATCTAATAATGAATTTAATAATTACATATGACTAGCAAGTAGCAATATAATATAATAGAAAAGTGATGCCGACATTTATAAATCATATATAATAATTAATGGTTTAAATATAAAAGCTAATGATCGATCATAAATTTTTTGGTAATAACATAAAGGAAAGGCATGAAATAATAACTCAAGAAATTAAAAAATTTATTTAAGATTTTCCTATTTGCTTTAATATTTTTTAAACGACTTGAAAAAAGGTTTGAACTTGAAAAAAGGACTTTTCAAAAAAAATCTAGAAGAAGCCATCCAAATTTATTCAAACATATTTTTTCATATCATGTACCACTTTCAGAGTAGAGCAATTTATTAAAAGAAGAAAAGATTTAAACTAATGATCGAAAAACAATAAAACTATATAGTAATTCGCTCATATCTCTGTACCCAACATAATGCCTCATTCTAGCAATTTTTTGCGCCCACATTCAGTTTCACATATTGGCAACAAGTTTCCAGGTTTTAATTTTTACAAAATATTATTTTTGGCAAATTTTATATTTTCTTTTTTTCTAAAATTTCTACCGCGTTTTTTCTACTCCATTTTTAATTTCTTCACTTTTATTTTAATCTAAGGTTTAGAAAATATTAATTGATTTCAGTCATGTCCAATTTTAGATCGATTATCCATTATATAAAACATTGTACTCATTTCTCCAATATAAAAGACAAGCTTTTTAATTACTAATTATATTTATTTTCAATTTTTTAATAATTATATTAATTTGATATTTTAAAATTTTGGTCAATTTAAAGAAGAAAATTATTTTAAAAGTAAAGCAATGTTTTATTTGTTTTTGTTATATAATCATAAGAATAGTGAATTCAATATATTTAAATTTGCTATGTTTTTATATTAAGCTATCAATAAAAAGTTTCGATTAATAAGTTATATAAGATTTGACAGCCATATCGAATTAGAAAATTATTGTTTCTATATTTAAACTTTATATTTCCATTGAAATTATTTTATTCTGCATTTTTTTTATTTTTTTTATGATATTTCATATAGCATTTAATTATAATTATCCATATTTAATGCAAAACTATTGCGCTAATAAAGGAGTGAAATAATTGTCGACGAAAAAAAGGAATGTGTCTTTGGTCAAAGTCCATATCGTGCTTCATTAATATTTATTTAAATTTGAATAAATTGATTATTTTTAAATTTCTTTCTTATAAATGATTTTGAAATTTATATTATCTTTTGTTATTTGTAAAAATATATCTTATTTCTAATATATCTTATTTCTAAGTAATCTTATTTTAATATTTATTTAGTTGAAATATGTTATAATATACCGAATTTTTTTTTGATTATATTACTTTTGTTTTATTTATATTTTAAAAACACAATAGATATATTAATAATTTTACCAAATTTTACCAAGGCCGAAAAAATTACATTTTATCTTACAAGTTAGATTAAAAAATCTAATTTGCCTTTAATAAATTTAATAATTTAAATTCCTTTTTTTCTGATTGATTTAATAGAATAAATTAATTCTATCTACTAGCCACCCACAATTATTTAATGCAAATATTTATAGATTTTATACATGGAAAATTTATTACTAAGCATGATTTTTTTTATTAATACTCTTATGCGACATGTTATCCAAAGAATATCTTTTTAATAATAATAATAATGGTCTTTATTATAATATAATTTATTTTTATCAATAATTATAACTTTTTTCAAATATTATATAAAATAATAATAAAAATATTATAATCATAAATCATTTGATTTTAAAATTAGTAAAAATATAGTTATTAATTAAATTAATTAAGCATAAAATTTTATTATTTTTTATCATTTTAGTAATTTTTATGGCAAATTATTTTATTTGAATTCAAAAGAAACCCTTTTATGAGTTTGAAAACATATTTTAGAAAATTTATATATTATTTATGTTTTAATTTTATTTTTATATTATCTTTATAAGATTTGAGAAAATTATTTTTTTTAATAATTACAAATTAAACCTGATTTTTTACATAAAAAATTTTATAAATTAATTATTGCTTTAAAAATTTTATTCATTAATAATCTTGTACAAAAAGTAATCTATAAAAAGATAACTTAGTAATAGAATTAAAAATATTTAATGACTATTTTGGGTTACCATAATATTCGTTACATTTGTGTCCTCAAAAATTGAAATAAATAATCATAATAATAAATTATTCATTTTTCATTTTCAATAAAAAAAATTTATGAATGATAAATTAATTATAGAGCTTATTTAAAAGGTTATGAATACATTTAAAGTATATATAAAATATGTTAATTCTAATCATTTATGCGCAGCTCTGAGTACCATCCCAGGCCCGTACTTGCACGGCTAATCACTGCGTCCGCTTCATCATCAAATTCTTGTTGTGTGGATGTGGCCACCACGACACACACACGTGGTCATACGCAGATCTCTAAATGAAAAATTGGCCAAGATATGAAGATATATGAAGAAGAAATAAATGAAGGATAAATTATATCTTATATGCATATAATACAAAATTGAATTTTTGATTAATTTATTTTATTAATTATAACATTTAATTTTAAAATGCTTAAACAATCTATTATTTTTCATTTTGATTTTTATAGACAAAACTATAATTAATTTTATTTTTTTATCTTACATTATTTGTTGTTTTACTAATTTTTGGTTTAAATCATTTTACACCAATTCATCTAATAAAGAAAAGTTGTTAATTTATTAATTTTTCAATATCATTTTAATTAAAATATATATTAATTATGATAAAATTTACTTTAATTTTTAATTTTTTATTTAAAATTTATTGAAAATTTTTAGCTCTATTATATATAATTTACTTCAACAGCTGAATTATTATTATTATTATTGATTTGGCATTTTAATAAATTATCATTTTAGGCTAATTTAATTCGATATTTTTAATTATAATAATTGTTATAGCTTATAATATAATAGCCGTTTAGTGTTTTAAACCTATATAGATGTTAATTTTATTTAACTATTCATAAAAATAATTGTTTTTCCTTTATTGTTATGCACGAATAATTTATATAAAATGTATGTTTTAATATCTTTATATGTAAAATTATTGAACATTTTGATGTACTTTTAAATCATAAATAAAATAGATTTTTCTTCATGTTTTCATCTAATATAGTTCATTTATAAATAATAATTATATTAAGGATTTATTTTACTTTATTTATTGGTATTAGCTTTATTTAATAAATATAACTTAAAAAATTATTCAGTTATTGTAGTATTTTAAATTGTTTTTATGGGTATTAAATTTTTATTCTTATATGCAATTTATGATATTTATTAATTTATGAAATTTCCTGCTTAGGAAATTTTAATTAATAGTTATTAAAAATTATTAAATATTTAAAATTAAAAATTTTCTTAGTTAGTTTCTTATTTAAATTCTTAGCCTTCTAAATTGAATTGTATTTTTTAATATTTTTAACGGTGATTCTTGAAAATTATCATTTTGTATTTTAGCTTTCCATTAGGTGGCGTTGGTAAAATATTTGAGTTCTCCTTGACTTTTAATTGTTCTCTAAAGATATTGGGATTTCTAACTATTCTCTTATTTCATTTTTTTGTTATTTTATTTTTAAATCTAGTCTCATTCTCTCAAATGTAGAGTATGATTATATTCTAAAAATAAAAAAGAAATATTTAACATTATAATAGTTATAAGTTCGATTAAAGGTTAAGAGGTAAATATTTAACAATACAATAGTTATAAGGTCGAATAAAGGTTAACAAAATATAAATATTTAATCTTCGATAATTTTTAAATAATAAAACTTTTATTGTTTTAACTTTTTTTTATAAAGCAAATTATTTATTTAGCAATAATAAAACTTTTATTGTTTTAACTTTTTATTATTTAGCATTACAATAGATATGTTCGATTGAAAATAAATAAAATAAAAAATTTTTCATTAACTAAGAATAACTATTTGATATACTACTTAAACTAAATTAAATATTATAATTTATATGTGATAAAAAAATGTTTTCTTTAATTATATTTCAAAGATTTGATTTGATAGAGATCTGATTTGATTTTTCATTTTGATTTTTTCATTATTTATTGTTGGTTCACCAAAATTAATTAATCTTAATTTATATGTTATTTTTGATATATATTTTTTTCGCATATTATAAAAAAAGATAATCACTTTTAGAAGATGCAAAAATATTAAAAGAATACTCGTATATATAAAAATTGGAGACATATAAAATTTATTATCATTTAATGTTTCTTCCATAATCAAAATATGGAAGGCTTATTTTAATCAATTATTTATATATTTTTTACAATTTTTAAATTAAAATATAAGCAAAAAATATTTAATTTTTTAATAAAAATGAAGAAATTTAATTATTGATATTATATATTATAATATGTTATTAACTTCCATTGATAACGAATTTTACAGCTGATAAATTAATAAAATATATTAACTTTTAATTATATAATAAAATAAAGAACAAATATAAATTTAAAAAAATCTTCTGAGATTCGAACAAAATTTGATGATCTATTGAATGCGAATCAAAGAAATAAATTAGTGTGATAATTAAAATTTTAGAAATTAACATTTAAACATTTACATTTTTAAAAAAAAATTAAATTAAACATTTAATTTAATGAGGAACCGGCTGAGGAATTAATGCTGAAGAACCGACGGAGCTGGCCGGCCAGCCCCCGGCTGTGCTCGTCAACAAAATAACAGAGTTTGATAGAAATAAGGGCAATTCTAATTAAAAAAACCAATTCCCAGAATGGGTGAAGTGTGTTGCTACCGTCCCCCGCTACCGGGAATTGGATCTTTTTTATAAAATATTATTCTTTAATCAAATTATGAAAGTGTTGTTTTATATATTTTATATTTTTTATAGATGTGGATTAATAAATGATTTTAATAAATTTCTATTGATCCTTTTTGATGATGAAACTAACTTGAAGCAAAACCAATAAATTATTAGAATTAATTAAATTTTTAAATATTAAATTTTAAAATAGTATAAATAAAAAAAACTGGAATAATCGTATATTAACAAACAAATAAAATTATTGTATAATAAAATTTTAAATTTGATTATTTGTAAATAAAAGCAGATTAAAAGAACAGGGCGAAAATTATTTTGTATAAATACTAAATAAAAGTAGTTGTTTAAATATTAATTCCTTTTTTATTTCTTTCATTATTTTTTTTAATTTAAAAATAATTTTTATTTATGAAGCTTCTATTTTTGAGTTTTAATAAAATATTTTATTTTATAAAAAGTTACTTAAAATTTTGTAAAACTTTTAACTTAATAATAATATTTTTTTATGAATATATATAATTTTTAAAATAATATATTAATAAATTTCTTAAAATAATAGAGAAACATTAATTTCATAAATTATACAATATATCGAAGGTATGTATATTGTATAAAAAATATAAATTAATAATAAAACATTTAAAAATTGTGAGAAATTTCGATAAAATGCAAAACGAGTTAAGTGTTTTAAAAATTTTCAAAAATATTAAAGAAAAATTTATCGGTAAAAGTTGGAAGAAGTTTGAATGTTATTATTTGATGTCAAGTTTGCGCCAAGAGATTCCTCCACCCGCCTAAATAACGCTGTTGCCTTCGCACCCGTCCAAGTCACACGAAATAAATTTCAAAAATTATATCATTTTATTGTTAAAAATCTTTTTTTACAATATGAAATAAACATATCAATCAATAAAATAAATAAACATAAATAATTTAATAAAATAATTTTCATTAATCAATTGAATTACAGTAGCTTTAAATTGTACTTGCATCTAAATAAATTACTTAATCAAATAAAAAATAATATAAAAAACAATTTTATTGAAAAGCAGTTTAAATCTCTATTTATCTTGGAATACTTAGAAAACAACATAAAAAACAATATTATGAAGATCTTAAAAAAACAAACCATAAAAATAAAGTTAAAAATTCATTTTTTTAAATAAACAGATGCAATAAATTTAATAGTATATATGTTAAATACCTATTTTTTATTTAGTACTTAATAATAACTGCGTGCAATATTATTTTTAAAAAATATAAAAATTGGAAATTATATTTATACATTTATTGAATAACCAATCATAACGATCAATTGAAAATTCAGATTTAATATTTAAATGGTTCATAGTCAAAGTGCGAGAACAGTCGTCATACTTGATCGTCTTTCAACCGGAGAAGTGAGAATAAAACAATGAAAATAAATAAGCAATGTTAATTTAAAAAATAAAAGAATGATTTATTTATAAGTGCATGCATCATGATTTTATTTAATAAATCCTGAAATAATTTTATAAAAACAGATGTGTAATTTCAAGTAAAAATATTAGTAATAATTTACCATAATTAATAGAAGTGGTTGTTGAGTTGTATTTTTGAGTTGTAAATTTATATTATTAATTATTTAATAATATTTAATTAAATATAATTATTTTTTTTAAAAAAAGTTTAAAATTATAGTCAAATAAAGTTAAGAAAAATATTTTTAAGAAGCACAATTAAATTTAAAACAAGTTTACAATTTTTATTAGATTATTATAAAAAATATTTTAACACAATTAATTATGATAACTGAGTGGAAGAAACCATCGAGGAACTGCGCCGGCATTTGGAACGGTACAGGCAACTAAAGGTTATCAACCTAAAGGTTATCGTCAATCTATCAATGAATCAAACGACTCTTGAAATCTGCTAAGAAATCATCCAGATAAATAAGAAAAAACATTCAGATAAATATAAATTAAATTATGTTAGATATAATATTTTTTTTTGAAATTTAATAAAAATCTGATAATATTATTATAAAATAATATGATCTTTTTGCACTGGTTGTCTTAAAAAAAATTAAAGATAATTAAAAGTTTTATTGAAAGATTAAACTATGGTATGGTATTGAACGAAACAAAATGAAAAATGTTATTTTTTAATAATTATTTCATAAAAAGAGAAGATAATCATTATAGGAAATAAATTTGAATGGGATCGCCGTGATAACCACCGAATGAAATCGGCGCTGATCTTTAGCTTAAAAATAACAATTGATTCTTTTCATTTTTTGATTATTTTACTTTTTAATAAATTATAAATAAATGAAATTATAATCTTGGATCCGAATCATCCTCTTCATAATAGTTAATTAAACACGAAATTTTTAAAAGGGTAAAAAATGTTATTCATTAAAATGAAAAGGAAGGAAAATAATAGAACAATTAGATAATTTTTAAATTATTAAAAATAAAAAAAATATAATTAATAAATATTATTTAATTATAAAAATTAAATCTTTAATGCAAAGTTATGAGTCTCTTAAATAAACTGAAATTATAAAATAATAGGATAATGTATAATATTAATTTAATTTTAAAGCGATTAAGTTTAAAGCGATTTTTTCTTGATTAATATAAATAAACTAATTATTTAATATATTCAATAATTATATTCAAATTTACAAATAAAATTAAATAGATAATGTTTAGATAAATAAATTTTTATTAGATATTTAAATATAATTAACCATCCACTTTTTGTCCAAAAGTTGGTGGAATATGAGCGCTTCTTTTGCTCGACCAACGCCGCAGGAAACAATTGCTACGCGTTAATTATAATAATATTATAAAATATAAATTTAAACAATCACAATCTTCAAAAATTGTTAAATGAATGACTAACACTTTTAAGTATAAATTATCTTTTATTAATTTATTATATTAAATAGTCAACTCAATGAAAAACAGAAATTTACTTAAACATTAATTAAAGAATTGAATAATAAATTTAAAAAATAGATTTTTTATTAAAAATTAAGATACTATTTTATCATCATTTTACCAATCTGTTTTTGGACTAAGTAATATGCAAAAGTTTTTTTAAAAAGTTAATCGAGAAAGTAGATAGATAAAATATATAAAAATAGAAATGAATAAATAAATAAAATCTTTAAAAATAAATAAAAATAAATTTGAGAAATTAAAATTGGTTGGAAATTTATGAAAATCAATCAAAATTAAATATATAAAGTGAAATATTTTAACCAATTCAATGGACAAAAAAATAATATAAATAAAGATTATTTTAAGGAATAAAAATTATAAATGAAAACTAAATATAAATAAATTGATTTTAAATCGTAGAAGATGAATTTTATTCAAAAAATAGATAAAAAATATTTATGCATAATAGAGAAGTTGGAATATAAGTTTTAATTATCATTAATATCCAAGGAAGATCTTATTCAATATACTGTAAGTTATGGAGCATTAAATTTTAAAGAATCAGAAAGTTTTAAAAAATATATAAAACAAATGAACTCTTAGCTGACCGTATGCTCATAGTAGCTGCTTCGATGGCCATATAACTTTTTTCAGCGCGAATGCAAGACAATTTATGTCAATTTTTCTACTCAATGCTTAAAAATTTAAGACCAATGAATATTCAAACCTACTGGATTATTCCTTAAATTTTAAAATATAAAAGAAATTTGGAATAAAATAAGAAAAAATAATAATGCACGGTTGGATAAAAAGATAATATGGTTTATAATTGAATAAATGTAATTTCTTATCTTCATTTTTGGTCTGTAAAAATTATCATAGATTGAAAATAAGTTGTAATATCACTTAAAATTAATAAATAACCCTGAAAATAATTAAAAACCCATCAAAATATGAAAAAAAATTTCAACATTTTGGACAATTTGAGCAAATCGATTTTTGGTCCCGAAATGGTTGGCCCAAAAACTTTTCAGTATCAATTGAAAGAAATTTCTTTTTTTTTTGATAAATTATTATAGCAAAATGTGCTATTTATAATATTAGCAAAAAGAAGAGGCTTAAAATTCGATAAACCAAATTAGACAACATTTTTTGGAAAAATAGGCCCGACCAAAGTGGACTCCGACCCAAGTTGATTTTCTCCCCTAAATTTTGAATAAGGGAAGAAATTTCGGACTTTTGTTGTACTTTTCAGCTAATTTACATCCTATTGATTATGTTTGGTCGAAAAATCATTAGCTTTTTTAAAAAACATTCCGAACTTTTACCGCACCCTGTATGTAATCTTGATAGAAATTTTTCAGGAAAAATTAAAAAATTAGATTTATTAAAGTAATTCCTTAAAATTAATTTAATTAATTAATGTATATTTTTAAAAAATCAGTTTATTAATATATCATTAAATATTTTATTTAAAAATATTATTGATTCCATTTTTGAATATTCTTAAAATATGATTAAAATATTTAAATTTAATTTCGAATATATTTCAAGTAATATTGAAAAAAAATTTTAAGATTGATTAATTCTGCTGAAAAGCTCATATTTTAACCAAAACATTTAAAGGCAAAATAAATTTTAAAAATAATCCTCCTTAAAATTAATTTTATTTATTTCAATTCACGTTTTCAACATCATTTACGGAAAATAATTTCTTATATACTTTAAGTTCTTCAAGATATTCGGTATTTTACTTATCTAGTTATTTTTTAATCATAATTTTTTATTTATAATACAAGTATAAAAAATTATTTATATAATATTACTTTAGTATGTAAATCTAATTATATGTTTTGTTTTTTCTTTTTTTAGTTATTTTATAGAAAAAGCTAAAATAATGAATTCTTCTTTTAAGAGAAGAATTCATTATTTTAGCTTTTTTCCGTAAATGATGTTGAAAACATGAATT
Organism: Rotylenchulus reniformis; assembly: GCA_001026735.1. Taxonomy (NCBI): domain Eukaryota; kingdom Metazoa; phylum Nematoda; class Chromadorea; order Rhabditida; family Hoplolaimidae; genus Rotylenchulus; species Rotylenchulus reniformis. The sequence goes on from LDKF01001196.1 coordinate 12,971, forward strand.
GAAATAAATAAAATTAATTTTAAGGAGGATTATTTTTAAAATTTATTTTGCCTTTAAAATCTTTTGGGTAAAAGATGAGCTTTTCAGCAGAATTAATCAATCTTAAAAATTTTTTCAATATTAATTGAAATATATTTCAATTAAGATTTGACCAATTTTCTTAACAAAAAGACCTAAAATCCCGAAAAAAAATTTCTACTACCTTACCGGAGCCGCCGAAAGCCCCTA